>CAIGRP010112715.1:0-15100 GCA_903798385.1 Fraxinus cuspidata | reverse complement strand
GGCTGGAAATCGAACTTTGAAAGAGCTTGCATCCCCCAATTTGAATCAAAAACCATTATAAACAAGTGCTTATTGGGAGGCAATACAATTCTCTGCCCTTTTATTTATTCAGCTTTGATGTATTAGATTAGAATTTTTATTACTTTGGTGTGTTAATGTAGAGTCGACATCATTCATCTATCACGTTGATCACAAGAGTCATACATGTGTTTACATAAGTTTCGAATGGGTATTGCATGAGTTTGTGAAAGTCTTTAAAAAAGGAAAAAAATGAATGAAATTTGGGGCACGCCCAGTGGAGCAGGGAAACATCCCCTGCTAGTCAACCAGGCCACGCGTCCTCGCCTGCAAACCTTAGAATCGAGTGTGGAGTTTTAAAACTCCTCAACCCGGTTTTACCCCCATTTTTGTTCTCTTTCCCCTTCATGAAGGAAGTCATGGCTGGAAATCGAGCTTTGAAAGAGCTTGCATCCCCCAATTTGAATCAACAACCATTATAAACAAGTGCTTATTGGGAGGCAATACAATTCTCTGCCCTTTCATTTATTCAGCTTTAATGTATTAGATTAGAATTTTTATTACTTTGGTGTGTTAATGTAGAGTCGACATCATTCATCTATCACATTGGTCACAAGAGTCATACACGTGTTTACATAAGTTTCGAATGGGTATTGCATGAGTTTGTGAAAGTCTTTAAAAAAGGAAAAAAATGAATGAAATTTGGGGCACGCCCAGTGGAGCAGGGAAAGATCCCCTGCTAGTCAACCAGGCCACGCGTCCTCGCCTGCTAACCTTAGAATCAAGTGTGGAGTTTAAAACTCCTCAACCCGGTTTTACCGCCATTTTTGTTCTCTTTCCCCTTCACACGTACCCACTCCTCACCCTCTCCCTAGCCCATGAAATACCTCCATCAATTCTAGTTGGGTCTTCAAGTTTAGGTACTTCATCAATAAATCTACCATCATTTATCACTTCCAACCATTAATTCTCAAGAATTCAAAGGTAAAATGGCTATACCTCTACTTAGCTTTTGTTGGCATTTTTCTTGCAATTCTTTTAGATTGTGCTACACATCTCGTAGTCATGGAGGATAGGTTTAGGTAGTGCTGGTTTTCATAATAATTTTGTGATGTTTGGGGCTTTCACACAATTCATGGGTGTTTTTGGATGTTGTTTCATAGTTATGCCTACAAAGTATTTGTTAAAATGCCCATATGAAGTGTTTGTTTACATTTTTACACCAAACTCATCCATCACATTTTTGGTTCTTAGATGAGCACTCTCAAACATTTGCACTCCTATATGTAACATTTTTTTGTGCATAATTGGGTAATGCCTGCAGCTTGGCATTCAATCTTTTCACTCTGCACATTCGATCGCCCCTGTTTCTCTCTATCCAGTGCATTTTAGTGCTTTTTTATCGTTCACTTTTCTTTCACTTTTGGACTGATGGTTTCCTCTTCCTTGTGATAAGATGCCACTGAAACGACAACGCGAGGCCTCTATATCTAAAGGAAAAGAAAAAGCTTAGCACATCTGGCATTACCGAACGTACACATGTCGATAACAGTGAAATGAAGCGTTTTCTTAGTGCAGATCACAAGAGGCTCTTTGATCGAGTACTACAGAGAAGGAAAATGTGGACAGAGAGGCAAGTTGTTCTGGGTGATTTTGAGGGTTATTAGATGTCTACTTTTCTCGGTCGAGCACGGTGGGTAGGGATGATTGAGAGAAGCCACATTGTTATATCCAACTTTGGTTCAAGAGTTTTATACAAACTTTAATAGCCAGATCGACGATCAAGAATCTCACCATGACTACCCATGGATTATGGAGAAGTGGGTGATGTTTACCCTCGAGGTTATTGGTGAGTATCAACATCATCCTAATATCTCTGGAGCTTGATATGGCTTTGGTAGTTCAGATGCTCTATGGTATACAAAGGAAAGTAGGGAAGGAGTTTGAATATAACAAATTGACTCGCTCATTGACAGTGCTTATGAAATTTTTATGCCACAACATTGAGCCCACTTCACATATATCTCTTTTCAACTTTGCAAAAGTGACTTCTCTTTCACTTGGCACGGGGTCTCAAAATTGATTTGGGGTGTTCATATACAATCAAATTGTTGAGTTTGGTTCAGTACCACAAGTACGTCAGAATATGCTTATTTTTCGGGAGTACGATTCCTTCTCGTGGAGTGCCGACCCCACCCAGTATCGCTATAAATCGTACATCCGTAGAAAATTCTTAGCGAAATATCCTTGCAAGCAGGTAGTGCCATCAATAGCAACAACAGGGAGGCCGGGACCGCAACCCCCACAGCCTGACCATATCATCGACACCCCACTCCTACAACAGTTACTTGTAGGATCAACTGAAACCATCCAAGGCATGTTACGAATATAGCAGATGCTTGAGTCCTTGGATTTGAGAGTTGGTCACATGGAGACCCGCACCACTACTATACATGACCATATGATGCTGGTGCAGGAGGATGCTTCCAGTGCGAACAGAAAAGTTGACTTGGTTTTCGAAAGAATGGAACAATATGCTGGACGGATTGATGAGCTTACTATCCAGGTTGATTGATCCTATGACATGATGATGGGCATGCAGGGGCAGCTTGATGAGAGTTATGCTATGGTGACGACATCTAGAACGAGATGGGCCAACAGCCTGTTCTATTAAGAGATTCTTGCACTCGTGCCTCCACACCCTCTCCGTCTTCTCCAACTCCAACAGGTTTTGGGGCTTACATATCTTTTCCACCATCGCCTCCTTCATATTGACCAGGGGAGTACCCACATCCCCTCTTTGCCCTACTTTTTGCTTTTTATTGTTACATTTTTGTACATTGTGGGCAATGCACCTGTTAGGTTTGTGGGTGGCTGAATCCGTTATATGATCATCGATATTACTGCATTTGCGTGACTATCATGTGTTTTTAGTAAAAAAATAAAAAAAATCAATCCTAAGACACGAAGCGTATCTTACCCATTAGTTGAGTGATGCCACATTTTTGTTTGAGGACAAACAAATGTTCAAGTTTGGGAGGATTTGATAAGTATATTTCATACACTTCATTAGATCGTCAAAACATAGATATTTGGATTTATATATAGCTAAATTTGTTGTTTATTGCGTGTTTTACGTTTACATCGATGAATACAATAAAATTAGAGAAAATGAACAAAAAAGAAGGCTAACTAAAGCAAAAAGAGAAGCTGGGGATTAAAATGCAAATAATCAAAAGTTGGCTTGGATTGAGAAAGGAAAAATCGAGAATGCAAGGACCCAATTAGACAAAAAAATAAGTGAAATGATTGGAGATAATTGAAGAAGGAAGAAAAAAGCTCGAGGAAAGTTCAAAGGCTAGTTGCAATTTAGCCCCAAAAAGAGCACCAAGGCGTGCCCCCAGACCAAGGCAGCCTTGCTCGAGGCTGCTTAAAACCCTTAGACGCATGCCCTAGTTTGCACTAGGCGCACGCCTCACTATTAAATGAGGAAAAATGCAAGTTTCCTTATTTCATTTTGGTAATAATTCAAGGCAATCTTTTTGACATCTTATAAGGGAAAATCTCGTGAAAAATGGGGTAGAGCCTAATTTTAATTTTGAGCAAAAAGAGAGAGAATTTACATCGAAGAACAAAGAATTCATCGTTTGGATCCAAATTTGAAGGCTTGAATTGAAGATTTCTAGATTTTCTTCATATTTCAATAATTCAGGTGATGAATTCCTTTTATTTTCTATGTAATTATTACATTAATATGTTAGGCTAAATTTAATTGTACGGGATGGATGACAAATCTCTTTGATTCTTAATTTCTAATTCAAGATTTTGTATTTTTAGTTTAATTCCTGCGTTGTGATTCCATAAACATGTATAATCATATTGTTTTAATGCTTGCGCACCATTAGGATAATAAGTTGCTTATTCGTAGTGTTAGAAAATTCACGGTAGGTTGAACACTGTTTATGGAACACACAAACAATAAATATTAGGAATAGTATTTACGAAGTGTGCAGTCGTGTGCGATACTTAAATTTCAATGCATGTTTATCATATGAATGGAGACAAGGAATAAGATCGTCTCGTGATAAACATATGCTTATTATGTCTTGGAAAAGAATAGTAAATAAAAGTGATGTTATCGATCGTCACAATTGCATGAATTGAATTAACTATCACAAGTTGATGATTGAAATTAATAATTGATTAGTGGAGTTGGAAATCCAATACGTTCGACCCATTTAATTTAAACCATTGTTTATTGCTTTCGTAGTCATATGTAGTTAGATACAAAACCAATCATATTTTGTTACAATCACGAATTTTAATTATATCAAATACACTAGAATTGAGTCTTATTCTCAGTGAGATGATAACTCTATCACGATTATTACTTGTACAACGAACTTGTACGCTTGTGGAATTTTAAAGTGATGGTCAAAAATTAATTCTAAATACATATTTCATGGGATCCACACATTTTATCGACTTTTATCAAAATCTGCTAGAAATCTGATTTTAATCTCCATCAAACAAAGACAATATATAATCGACGATTATCAATAATTCTTTGATCGCTAGTGGTCGACGAAGAAATCATTGATTTTACTGATCCAAACTTCTCTCTTTTTATCGAATAACTATTGACAATCGTTGATATTATCTTGTCATCGTTCATTTTATTTACATTTATATAATATATATATATATGAAATGAAATGAAATAGAAGATAAAATATAACTTATACGTCTTAATATTATAAAAAAGCTAAAAATTACTTATGGAGTTTTTCTAAATAAATATAAAACTAACTTATATGCCCATTTAATTTTAATTATTTATTTGGGTCTCATTTGTATATTTTTTTAAAAAAATTGGGATTACAGTTGCAATTGATTTTTTTTATTATTTATTTAAAGAAGATGGTATATTCGTCATTTTACAAGGCTTTATTGAAACAATGGAAGAAAATGTTGTATTCCACCAAAAAAATGGTCAAATAGGAGGTTTTCCACCAAAATATGAAAGGATATGGGTATTCTACAGTAGAAGCAAAGGTCAACGACCAATTACCCTGAAAATAACGTGTGACAGAAAGAAAAATAAAAAATTTAAGCAGATTTTTAACCCTTTGAACAGGAAGACGAATCCGAGTTCAAATAATTATTTACTACTTCGCTCACTTTTGGTTTTCAATGTACCGAAGTATTTGGTACATCAAAGATCTTAGAGCTCGCGATAGAAATTATTAATCTGAATTGATTAAGATAATTCATAAAGCAATCAACGCAGAGTTTAATTTATTCTAGAATGGTCATGCATTAAAATTAAAATATTACAAAAATGGTTCAGTTCAATATACTTCAGAATATACCAAGTGTACTAGTGTCACAACTCTCGAGGTTCTCTCATCACCGTCAAGACAAACTAGATACCCCAATGGTAGAGTAGCCACTATTACAACCTTAACATAACATAGTGTCGACTACTTATACTACAGAGTCGGACAATTAATTTTTTTCATCAACATACAAAATAAGGTCTTTTGTTCTAATCACCTTATTTTGTATTTTATTCATTAATTGAAGCACTTGTACACATGCTCAAAATAATGCAACTCTTTTTTACAAAAATAAATAAATCTATTATTTATTCAATAACAATCAAAATGTTTATCTTATTACGGTAAAGTTCGAATACTTTTGAATACATATTACAATAATCTCCAAATTGTCATAAAATGTATGTGACATGTCATGCATTTTCATGTCCTCCGCGTGATCCTCGAAAAGAATGGACGATAAGTACTAGTGAATGAATCAACGAGTCTCAGTGGATGAAATGGTGTAAACGATTACATCACCATAATATGCTATCTCCCTTAAGAGACTATTTTTCTCTTTATAACCTCTTTGATGGCTTTTAGGTTCTTTTGCATTTACTAGCGCCTTTGTGTTGTCACAGCATAATGTTAGGGGTATAGTGGCCCCACCTTTGAAGAATTTCTTAAGCTAGACAAATTTCTTTGTTGCTTTGCAAACATCTACAAATTGCAATTAATCAAATTTTTGGGTACTTGATGAACTTTTTTCTAGTGATCTTTTAAAATCGAATCGTTAGTTGTTTTCGTGATTTTTTTTGGAATAATTAACGTCTACTTATGTAATAGACGGTCACAACGTCTGTGATCGTTATCTATTCTCGTGACCGACGTGTGTAACCATTCGTGATAGATACCTGCTTTCAATCTTGGTAGACATCTCTATTTGTTTGAAAGGCTTCTTGAAAAGTCACCACTGTTCAGAAGAGGTTTGAAGACTATTCAAATGACTACAAATAAATCTATAAATAGCCTACCTTTATGCCAAAAAAATTTACACCATTTCGTTACAAACATTCATGCTTTGAATCTCACTTTAATCTCTACATTTTGATAATGTTTTTTTTAGTACGGACAACACTACATTGAGTTTGTTGAAACTCTTGCCAATTGATGTATTGTTTTCATAAGAAACGAAGTTTGTTCTATGATTGCCAACTACCTTTTAGTACCATAGAAGGGAGCAAAATTGTTTTAAGGATCCATTGTAAGTCGATGGGCTTGAATTTGCTTTGTTCAAATCCTATTCCAGTAATCTGCAAGTATAAAGATCATTAGATTGCTTGAAAGAGAAAACAATAACTTCATCTTGACCTCACGCTATGTATATGACATAGTCGAAGACCCGCAAAGAGTAGTAGACTAATGCATACAAGAATGTGCAAAGTGTTAAGTTGTAGAGTCTAATTATTGTGACTCTCATGAAGGGTCTTGGATCCACCTCCGCGGTGAGGTTGTCGTGGGGGTTGGAAGGGGGCAACCCTTGGATCAAAATCTATTATAAGGATTGTTTAAAAATCTATATTCTTGTTAAATTCTATTAAGGAATTTGAGTTCTTGTAAAATTCAATTTTATCATAATTTATCTTATAAATAGTGAGCTATTCTTAAACTTTATTATTATCATCAAAAAAGAAAAAACGGAGACTAGCGAAGATAGAAGTGTGATTTTCTCTTAAAAACATTTTTTCATCGCTGTGAATTACTTTAATGATGGAGATGACGTAACTTCATATTCAGGCAAATCTCTATAAATCTTGCATGCTTTTGAGGGTTATTTTTCTTTTCTCAAATTGATTGCTCTTGGTGGAATAGAATTAGAATTTATAATTCTTGTTGTGTTTTTTTTATTGCAAGTGTATGCTATCATAACAAGTAATATAGTGGACATTTGAATCCGGATTATCGTTCCCACGAGGACTATACTTTATGACTTAATTAGATCTTTCTAACTCCTATTTGATGAAAGTAAACAAAGAATTATGCGTTGATTTGAATTTTTGATTTAAACAATTGAACTTAATTAAAATGCACACAAGATTGGTTGAGAATTCAGATATTGGATGGAAATTAAGGACGCACAATTTCACCAATTGATCACCTTTAAGTCCTAATTCAATATTCAAGAGCCTATTGTAGTATTCGATCGAGTTCTTCTATGGTATTCAATTTACCCCTCTGAGTTCTCATTGAGATTATTTAACTATGTCAATCACACATCTCTATGCAAATCTACCTTAACTAAACGAAATATTAGTTCTAAGAATTCATGTATGATTGCAATATTTAGTATAAGTATCTCTACTCGTTATACTAAATTACTGGGTTTTACTATATGGTCTAACTCTCAAACTCACCTCTCGATTCGTAAAAGATTCACAAAGTTATCAAATTAGTGATCAAGTAATTTAATGCATTAAACTCATAGTAAAATCAACACATGAACAATAAAATACCAAAAATCTTAAATAAAAGACATAAAGGTTATCAAGAAGATTACATTGTTCGCCATATATAAAATTTAGCTATTCATAATGATGGAAGAAGAAAAACAAAGAGTTGTCATTGAATATATCACCGGGTTTTGAATATAGATGTAGAAAAAGAAATAAAATTTGCACCAAGATGTACTTCCTCTTCCAATCAATGCTTCAAAATGTGAATTCTTTAGGGATTTCCTTATTTGAATTGTGCTCTTCAATCTCTCACTGTATGGCTTTTTCCTCAAAGTGTCCAACCACCAAAAGTGCTAAGTAATGTCCCTTTTATAGTTCTCTCCACGATTGTATGAATATAGGGTTTCTTGTGGACTTCAAAACGGGCCAAAAAAATTAAAACCCTACGTCTACAAGCGTTGCCGCATAAAAAAAAACCCCTGCGGCGCCGCGCCACACAACTCTGTCCGTTTATGCTCCGGCGCCACGGGTGTGGCACTGCAGTGCCACACCTCTGTTGTCAGTTTCTTTCCTTGATATCCCGACTTGATTATTTTGCTCTTTTTGTTACCATGCCCATGGCCTTGTTGTCGTTTTCTTTCCCTAATTGCACTATCTCATCACTGCTACAAAATAACACTAATAAATACATTAAAAATGTTCACTACAAGCAATATCCAACTCATAATTAAGTTAAAAAGAGAATAAAACTCGTGAGTAAAACATACTCGTCAATTCTGAACACAAAAAGTTTTCAAGGCAAGGGACTAATGTATGAATGATGGTGTAGCAACAGTCCCCGACAAAGGAGAATGATTAACAAAGGCTTTGCCCTGCAATGCCAATGCAAATAGCCAAAGGCGTAGGATAAAAACTGAACCTGCAACAAAACGTGTGGGAGATAGGCTAGTTATGGGAGACACAACTAAAGTCTAAGGTATATGTAGGCACAACCAAATGCAACAACTAGCTCAAAATGTAGCCTACACATTTGGTAGATGTTCACAAAAGTTTAGGGAATTAGAACCTTGTGGATCCTTGTGAAAATACCCAAGTCTATAGGGTTCCATGGAAGACCAGAACCCTGCTAAACCTTGTGAAAATACTAGGTCTAGAGGGTTCCATGGAAGACCCATAAATAAGCCTTCTAAAATGTTGGAGAGAGATCTAGATAGGCCTTGTATTCTTAGAATGTAACAACTAAAATTTGAAATGAAAATTGTTCTTTTGTTAAAATGTTGTGCATGATTTTAACAAATTTTAGCAGTTGGATAAAATCAATCTAAATCATCCATAAACAAGTCTGAGTTATACAAGGCTGGCTCATTCCAAGTGGTAATCCAAGTTAGAAAGATCGAGCATGACGTTGAGTCTTGAGTAAGTTGGAGTTAATTTAGACATTTTATTTACACTATTTAGTATATCTTTAACAAGTGTTAAAACTATTGTTTTGTAAACAGATAGAAACGAACGATGAATAAATGAATAGTATTTGTGGATCCTATAAAATACATGGATAAAAATTTATAACATAAACACTTACACAAACATACTCTTAATTTGAAGAGATTTGAGTGGTGGACAACTAGAAGTGCTGGTGTATTTCGATCCAAAATATAAAACTAATGACAAAATCAAACCAAGCACATATAGATGTCAAAAAAGCTCGTCGCACGGGCGGCCTGTGGCTCGGCCTAGGAAAAGTCCGAGTTGAGTCGGCTCGGGCTCCGGCCTAGCCCCATTTCGAAGGCATCGACTCAAGCCTAGCTAGCTTGTGGGCCCGTGTCATAGGCCATTTCGGCCAGTCGAGCCGAGTTTTATTAAAAAAAATAATTTTTAAAATAGATTTTTAAATTCACGCCTATATAAATTGCACAAATTTTAAACTCTTAAAAAAATTTAGATTTATCATGAAAAAGAAAAAAAGAGTCGACTCGGCCCGCTAAGGCCTAAGCCAAAAGCTCGGGTCGAGCTTTCGTTTTTTGGCCGAACTTTTGCTCGACTTGGCTTGACTCAGGTAAAAAAAAAAGTCTAAACCATTTTTACTCGATCCGAGCCCAAACTTCAAGTTTTGGCTCATGGCTCAGCTCGGCTCGTTGACACTCATACGAGTACACAATCATAAAGTAGTAAAGACCGTGATTCAATTGTTTACTCAATTCGCCCATGCCTAATCTGGAGGGCTCAAAGGCTAGCCTGTCACTGTATGCAAAATAATTTCACAAGGAAGAGTACAATAATCAAAAAACTAAAATCAAAAACTAGATTTGGTCACTGATTCACAAGAATCTCACAAATTAACACCCTAATCTATGCAAGAACAAGAAACCCACAACCTGACCACTATATAGACTTTCTACCATTATTCTAGACCTAAAAACACTATAGAAAAAGGATTTTCATAGGGTTACATCAACTAGATTAGGATCCCTTGAGAGATCACAAGATCAAAATAAGAAGAAGATGAGAATTGAAGAACTAGAGAGAAAAAATAGGTATCTCAAAAAACCAAGAGAATGAAAACCAAAAGAGTCCAAAACGTCCCCCACAAGCCATATTATCGTAAGAATAAATCCCAACCATTGATCAAAAACTAGTACTCCAGCTCTTTTTTAAACTAGCACAATCCAAGTCAAGCCAATGCAACCAATTAGGGGTTGCCTTCACATCCAACTAAGCTGCTAACAGGAAAGATTATTTATCCTTACTAAAGCATCAATTGAGAAGCACGATTTTACAATCTTCACCTGGTTCTCAATTCATTCTCTCTCTAGTTTCTAAATTGTATGTGACAGACTTGGTCCTATATCATTGCACAATGTACATGCAAAAGAATTAACATGTATCAATATGAAGAATAGATAAACATGATCTAAACTTACCAATAGATAGAATTTTAGTACCCATATAAAATGGGTTAACATTAGCATGAATTTTTTCAAGAATGAAAAATCATTAGATAATATTTTTTTACCTTATGAAGTGGTACTTCACCTTAATGTGCTTAGATCTCTCATGGTAAACAAGATTCTTATATAGAAGTAAATCACTTTGACTGATAGTAAGAATTATGTGATTCATGCAAAAAATTCAATTCACTCAAAATTCCTTTCAACCATATACATTCTTTTATAGATTCAATTATTGCCAGATATTCAGCTTCAGTATTGAATGATGTGATAATGGATTGAAGTTGTGATTTTCATGAGATGCAATTATCACCAAGTGTGAAGAAATAAGTAGTGGTAGACTTCCTTTAGTCCTTAGCCCCCAGCAAAGTCAAAGTCCACATATCCTTTTAGAATTAAATTTTCAGACCTCTTTTCAAAACATTAATCATGTATCCAATGTTCTTGCTATATACCTCAATAGCCATTTCAACCCAACCCAATGAGGATTCCCAAATTGGACATAACTCTACTTAAAAACCTAATGGCATGTGCCAAATTAGGCCTAGTAATAATCATTGAAAACATGACAAAGCCTATAGCATTAGCATATGATATATTTCTCATTTCTTTTATTTTACTTTTAGTTTTAAGTAATTGAGCTGATGAAAAATCATATGGACTGCAAGTGGCACATTAACAGACTTAGCTTCTTTCATGTCAAATTTGGTTATAACCTTGTTCAAATAAGCTTCCTGCGTTACAATTAATTTATTTTCTTGCCTATTTCTATGCATAAACATCTCCAATATTTTCTTAGCATTACCTAATTGTTTCATATCAAATTCAGACTTCAAAAGGTTTTTAAGTCTCAATATTTCAGCTTTGTAGAGCTAGCCAATAGTATGTCATCAACATATAGAAATAAATAAACCTGACTACCAACCCTAGCATTATTGTGGTACATACAATGATCATATTCACTTCTCTTAAAGCCAATCTTCAACACATGTCAAATCTAATGTACCATTGTCTTGACTTTGTTAAGTCCATACAATGATTTTTGTAGCTTGTAGACATAATCAGGCTTTCCCTTCACCTCAAACCCTTGGGTTTTCACATATAGATGTCCTCATATAACTCCCCATGCAAGAATGCAGCCTTGACATTTTATTGTTCAAATTTCCAATAAATTTGAACTATAGCAAAATTAATCTTATAGTCTTATACTAATAACATGAGAGAATATCTCATTGTAATCAATACTCTCCATTTAAGTAAAGCATTTGGCTACAAGCCTGACTTTATATCTCAAAGGGTCAGATGGAATAATCCCATCTTTTAGTTTGAAAATCCATTTACATTAAACAACCCTTTGATTGTTAGGTTTTCTTACTAGTTTCCAGGTTTTATTGTCAAGTAGAGATTTCATTTCTTTTTTCATTGCATCTTTCCAATTCTCAGACTTAGAGATATTCATAGCTTTTTCATAAGATGAAGGTTCTAAATGCTCTAAATTTTCACCAGACACAAGGGAAAAGTTAGTCAAGTTATTTATTTTAAACCTAAGGTTGGGCTTGACTTGTCTCATTTCTTAATCTCTAACCAATTGATAGTCATGAATACTTGTCTCAATAGTGGGGTTTTTAGGGTTCTCATTTTCAGTTTCAACTTCAGTTTGAGGCGGTTCTAATTCTCCTTCTTCTTCTTTATCAACATTTTTTTCGGGTTTTTGAACACCAGTTTCATTATTTTCAGATTGAGTGTGGATAACCCTTGCTAGCTTTACCTCACTATATGATGTATTCTTACCAGTATGTTCTTTGGGCTTATCAATTTTATTTTTTGGGCATGGCATCTCAAACTCATTAAATACCACGTTTCTGCTATTAATAATCTTAATGCCCTGCACACCCAACACCCCTAACCTATACCCCTTCACCCCTTCAAGATACCCAAGCATAACACATTTTCTTGCCCTAGGATCTAATGTTTCCTCGATCTGATATGCATATGCATCACACCCAAATACCCTAATGTGTATTGGTGGCTTTCCAGTCTATAGTGTCTATGAAGTTTCAAACTCTATAGAATTGCATGGGGACCTATTTATTAGATAAGCAGTTGTACACGCAGCTTCAGCCTAGAGACCTTTAGCTAATTCAAAACTGATTAGCATACACCTGACCTTATTTATTAGAGTTATCTTTATTCTCTGAGCAACCCCATTTTGTTGAGGTGTGCATTTAATTGTCCTGTGTCTAACAATGCCTTTTTGTTTGCAAAAGTTGTCAAACTCAAAGTTACAAAATTCCAACCCATTACCTGTCCGTAGGGTTTTTAACTTCTTGTCAAGTTAATTTTCTACCATTTTTAAACAAATTCTAAATTTCTGAAATGTTTCAGACTTAGACTTTAATGCGTAGGTCCAAACCTTTCTACAGTAGTCATCAACTATAGAAATGAAGTACCTATTCCCACCAAAAGTCGGATGACTTTCATGTCTCCATAAGTCTGAATGGACATAGTCTAAGGGTTGTTTGTAGTATGTGACCCGGTCTCAAAACTCCTTCTTTAATATTTACCCCAACACACAGATTTCACAAAATTGAAGGGTTTTATTATATATTTCCCAAGTACTTTTTGATTTCTTAGAAACTTTAGACCCTTAATATGAATACAACACATTCTGTTATGTCATAGTTCATATTTATTTTCAGTTATAGTTAAAGAACTAGATCCTTGGGGGCTAATAGTTTTTTCCCACAAGATAGTCCAAACCATTTCTCTTAGGTCCTTTTAAAACAACTAAGGACTCCTTCATCACTTTCAAAATTTTATTATCAGATTTAAAATAATGTCCCTCGTCTTCAACAATTCCTAGTGAGATGAGATTTCTTTTTAGGTTTGGGACATATATTACATTTTTCATTTGTCTAACAATGCCATCATGCATTTTGATGAAAATGTCACCAATTCCAAGAACAATTTTAGAGTTTCCATATATACTTTCCTAGGTTCAATTTCCTCGTAGTTGTAAAACCAAGACTTATTAAGACACGTGTGGAATGTACATCCTGAATCCAAGATCCTGTTCTTATCAACTTTTTCATTAGACACAGCCATTACAAGTAGGATGTCTAATTCAGAATCTACAACAGTATTATTTAGTTTAACATTGTTTAGATCATTCATTTTCTTCTTCCACTCAAAACTATTTTTTTAAAGTGTCCTAGTTTTCCACAACTATGACACTTTTATTGCTTTATCTCTTGATTTATCTATTCCTTTAGATTTTGATTTAAACTTCCAGTTTTGGAAATTACTTTCCTTTTTCACCATTCTTCATTCTACAAACATACTCTCCTCTCTTGAATTTGTTTTTGATTCTTTCTTTACTTCAAATTCTCTATCTTTTATAGCATTAGTAACAATCACTTGTGTTAGAACATCTCTGAGTATTTTAGAGCATTCTTGATATCCTTATAGGATTCAAGAATTGAGTTCAATAGAATTATTGCATAGTCCTCATCATCAATTTTTATGTCATTATGAGCAAGACTTTTAACTATGATGCTAAAGTCACGCAAATTATCTTCAAAATCATTTCTAGTATCCATCTTAAAATTAAATAGTTTATCTAAAAGGTAAATCTTATTTGGAAATGTCCTAGATAAGAACAAAGCATCAAGGGCAGTCCACAGTGCTATATCAGTTTTGGCATCTTCCACTTGTATTACTATATTATCAGATAAATGCTAGATGATTGAACTATAGGGAATTTTATTCATATCTAGAATTTCATCAGGCTTAGCTTTAAGTAAAAAAGTTCCAGGATCATCTAAAGCCTTAGTAATCATTTGTTGGACCAATCTGCTTCTATATAAAATAATCATCATTTCCATCGAATTGTGATAATTCGGACTTTTAACCCATTACAAATTCTGTGAAAGGGTGGCTATTACTCATGGACATAAGTGATCCGTTAATGCAAGATCATTCAAGTGCAGAAAAGGTTTTGAAAATTTTTGTAGCGATTAAAGATAGACTGATTAGAGAAAGAAAAGCAATATCAATTATAGCATGCAATTTATCAAGGCAGTAACAAGAAGTAATATCCAATGTAGAGGTTCTGGAACTTAAAGCATGCTTCAATATCATGTCAATCAATTATTTAAGTACACGATTTAAACAAGATACTTGGCCCTGTTTGAGCCATATTCTCATTTTCATTTTCATTCTTCTACTCATTTTCAACAACATATTCTTCAATAAAATAATATTTTCCATCACATCAATAACTTTTCCTTCTTTTTCAACCACAAATTCTCCATCAATTTACTATTTCAGAATACATTCTTTCAAAATAATGTGGATCAAA
>CAIGRP010112710.1:0-14933 GCA_903798385.1 Fraxinus cuspidata | reverse complement strand
AAGGTAAAGCAAAATTCAATCAAGACAGTTAGTGTTGGTAGTGTCAGTCATTGAGTCTATAATTTTTTCACTACGACCTTGACTTTAGATTGTAGTTTTGTCACATAATGCCAAATGGGGAGCTTGTTAGGTATTTAATGTAATTGACAAGTCTGTGAACAAAAGGAACTTAAATTGATATGTTGTAAAAATTCAAAGAATAATGTGGGAATAGTAGAAATTTGTGTTATATTAGGTCTGAGGTTCGAGAATGAAAAAGAAGGAAAAACGGCGCCGCAATATCGCTAGGTTGTCTCCAAAACTTGGCTCATTCGTTAAAAATAGTAACACTATCGCTAGTCTGTTACCTTGACTTCGCTCGAGTGACAACCTGTCGCTTAACTGTTGCTCAGCCCTCGTTCGAGCGACAGTGTCATCCAAGAATTTTTTAATTAATTTTAAAGGTTTTTGTTCGGCACATTCATTCCTTAACCTAACATATAAATACCAAACACTACAGAACGGTTTTTCTTAGGTTTAACATTGAGAATTCATACAGTCTTCATATTCTCTTCACAAATTAGCTTTCAACCTTAATTCTTCAATTGATTCTTGGCGGTGAAACCGTCATATTCTAAACCCAAATACCAAACTGCCGCTTTCTTCATATTTGTCAAAGTTTCTGAAGATCAAGGGAAGGTAACTGGAGTTCCAGTTGTTGAAGAATGCGGTGTTCTTCGTGGATCCACAGGAGATAGACGATTTCACAAAGTTGAGAGTTGTTGCAGGAGAGCGTAATCCAGAAGAGTTTTGGAAACCGCAGTTTGGAGTTGGAGCATGAGCACATAATCTAGGAGAGTTGTTGGAATTACAGTCAGAAGATCAGATAGTACGTGTCATCGTCTAGTCTGGTAGACTGTAAGTTATAAATCGTTTATAATAGATTGTTGACTTGTAAAGTGCCCAGAGTTTTTACCCAGTTGGGTTTCTGTATGATCAAGTCTTGTGTTTGTCTATTGCTTACTTAACTGTGGTATTTCAATATACGAATAATTGAATTACACGATTAACGATCTAGAAAATAATTAATAGTGACTTGTTATTTAATTGTTAAGTAATTTTAATTCCCCATAATCACCTATTCACCCCTCTAGTTGTTGTTAGAGTCGAACTACATATTTTCAATTTTTGAAGGAGAGATAACTTACATACTAGTAGGTTGAATCGAAGTCCACATGCACGCATCGTCGCCGCTTTCCAACCGGCACATCGTGGGTTTGGATTTAGGCCAAGTTGGTAAATATTTTTTGGTAAAATAATATTTGAATTATATTATTTTATTATTATTATTTAAAATAATATATTTATTTATATTATTTATTTTCTCTGAATTTTCTATACGCGACATGTGGCTTTTAAAAAAAAAAAACTAGCGGTTCACAGCTTGTGTCTTTTGGACACAACTTTTCAACTTCTATATAAAAGTCCATATACCGCGAGTTTTATTCATTCCAAAATTAATTCTGATTTTTCTCTCTTGCAAATTATATTCTTTCATCCCTACATTATTCCATATTTTACATTTCAGTCTCGAATATTATTTTCGTGCATGTCCTCCAATTTTAGAGAGATCAAAGACGTTAGTAGGTTTGCCAAGTTTTGTAATTTGGAGTGCTACTATTACAAGTTGAAGTCGTTATATCTTGGGAGATGAGTGCGAGAATACAGTCAGCACCAGTGCGGGACATTATCGTCTTAAAGAGAAAGGGTTGAACTCTAACCTCGACCATTATTATTTTATTTCGTTCATTTTGAAAGTCGATATTCTACCCAATCTTTTATTCACTGTAAGAGATTTTTTTAAATTATAGCAAGGCAAAATCATGATTTGTCAACAATCTTAAGACGATAATGACAAATAATACTACATTTGTCGTACCTCCTAACAATGCTTAAGGGGAGTAACCAAACAATTTCACGGGAGTGGATTTTAAGATATGGCAACAGAAGATGCTATTTTATCTTACAACTCTGAATTTGGAAATATTCTTGAGTGAAGATACTTCAATTGTTGAGGAGGAGGACGCAAACCTTCAAAAATAGCAATATTTGATGCATGGAGTCATAGTGACTTCTTGTGCATGAACTATATCCTCAGTTGTCTTGACAACACATTATATAGCGTATATAGTTCAGTCAAGACAACTAAATTATTGTGGGAATCATTGGAAAAGAATTACAAAACAGAAGATGCCGGATTGAAGTAATTAGTTGTAGGCAAATTCATGGACTTCAAAATGGTAGATTCTAAAACAGTGATGAATCAAGTCCAAGAGCTACAATCATCTTGCATGATATACATGCAGAAGGTATGAAGCTCTGTGAGTCATTTCAGGTCGCTGTGATTATTGAAAAATTACCATCAATGTGGAAAGATTCCAAGAACTATCTAAAACATAAATGCAAGAAAATGGAACTTGAGATCTGATTGTAAGATTAAGAATTGAGGAAGATAATTGAACTTTTGAAGAGAAATTTGGAAAGTTGCAAATGGAGGCTGAAATCAATTTGGTGGAGCTAAATACTAGCAAAAAAGGAAGCACTCGGGTAATGGCAAGGGGTACTTAACCATAGGCTATTCAAAATAAATGTAATGCCGGTACTTCTTAATTTTGATATTAATAAAAATAAATCTTCTACTTACTTGATTGGGTCTTTTAACTTATGGTATAACAGGTTAGGACATGTAAATGTTAATACTTTACGTAAATTAGTAAATTTAGATTTATTGCCTCTATTTTATTTGATCAAAATCATCGATACAAAACATGTGTAGAGGCTAAATTGGCCAAAACATAATTTCATTCAATTGAAAGGAACTCGAATTCTCTAAAATTAATTCACAGTGATATTTGTGATTTATAGATGATTGCACAATGTACTGCTATATGTCTTTGTTAAAGAGTAAAGACGAGGCCTTAAAAGCATTTAAATAGTACAAGAATGAGGTTGAGAATCAACTAAGCAAACAACACATGAATCAGGTTGTTCGTAGTGACAAATGTGGGGAATATGAAGCACTGTTTGAAGAATTTTGTTCATATTTTGGGATTATTCATCAAACTACAGCTCCTTATTTACCTCAGTCAAACAGTATTGCGGAACACAAAAAATGTACTTTGAAAGAAATGATAAATGCTATGTTGATTAGTTTTGGTTTACTTCAGAATTTGTGGGGGGAAGCAATTCTTTCAGCTAACAACAATCTAAATAAATTATCACACAAAGTAGGAACGAAACCCCTTATGAGTTATGGAAATGTTATAAACCTTCGTACAAATACTTAAAAGTGTGGGGCCGTTTGGCTAAGTTAGAAGTACCAAAGCTTAAATAAGTTAAAATATAGCATAAAACCTTCGATTACATATTCATTGGATATCTTAATAACAATAGTGCTTATCAATTTCTTGTACATAAGTCTGACATTCCGGATATACATGAAAATACTATCATTGAGTCAAGGAATGCTGAATTTTTTGAGGATATTTTTCCTTGTAAGGATTGGAGAGAGATAAGTTTGCAAAAATGAACTTATGATAGTGTAATTGGTAATCATCAAAGTGATGAACAACCAAGTCGTAATAAAAGGACTAAAACATCTACATCTTTTGGTCCAGATTTTTAACTTATTTGTTAGAAAATGAACCTATGACATTTGTTACAGGATAAAATATCACATCGAATAAAGATGAAAATTAACCAATTTATAAGAGTTTAAGCTACTCATCTTAATAAGGTTAACCTTTTAAGATGGAACCCCAAATCTTAACATGGTATTAGAGCCCATTAAACTCCAACGAGCAACTCGATCCAATTAAAACTCAAAAATATTTGAGAACACTGATTTCAAGATTGGTCTGTTCAAACGAGCCACCATCTTGTGGGGGCATGTAAAGGGATAAAATTTCACATCAAATAAAGATTAAAATATTGATTAATTTATAAGAGTTTGTGTTACTTCTCTTAATAAAATTAACATTTTTAAGATGGAACCCCAAACTTAACAACATTCAATGAAGCAATGTTTAGTCCGGAAGCTCTATTCTAAACAGAGGCTATCAATAGTGAAATTGATTCTATTGTGAAGAATCATAGAATTGGTAGATCTCCCACCTGGTAACAAACATTTAGGTTGTAAATGAATTTTCAGAAAAAATAAAAAATTGATGGATCAGTTGATAAATATAAGCCAGGTTGGTAGTTAAAGGATTCAAACAAAAAGAAAGTCTTGATTTTTTTGATACATACTCACCTGTGACAAAGATAACATCTATTAGAGTATGGATGTCAAAATAGCTTTATTAAATGGTGAGCTAGAAAAAGAAATTTACACGGAACAACTGAAGGGTTTATTGCTCTTAGACAGGAGAAAAAGATGTGTAGGCTTGTTAAGTCATTATACAAACTAAAATAAGCGCCAAAACAATGACATGCAAAATTTGACAAAACTATGTTGTCAAATGATTTTAAAATTAATAAGTGTGATAAATGTGTTTATATTAAAAACACACCTAATACATATGTAATCGTATGTTTATATGTTGATGACATGCTAATTATGGGTAGTAATTATCATAACAACTATCAAGAAAATGTTAACGAAACATTTTGGCATGAAAGATATGGGTATTACAGATGTAATATTAGAAATTAAAAATTTTAAAACTTCTGAAAGACTTATTCTATTTCAATCTCACTATATTGAGACTGTACTTAAGAAATTTCATATATATGATGAAAGTCCAGTTAAAACTCTGGTAGACTTAAGTTTACATTTGGCCAAACATAAAGGCGAATGGACCCGTATCTTAATTGGAGTACTCTCAGATAATAGGCAGTCTAATGTATATTACAAACTGCACTTGTCCGGATATTGCGTAGCAGTGAACAAACTTAGTAGATTTACAAATAACCCAGTTAATGACCATTGGAAGGCACTAGTAAGGATTCTTAGATATCTATGATACACCTCTCAGTGAACAAGCATAGTAGATTTACAAGTAACCCAAAGACTGACAATTGGAAGACACTTGTAAGGGTTCTTAGATATCTACGATATACCTCCAATATTGGATTACATTATACTAGATATCAAACTGTGTTAGAATGATACAATGATACTAATTGGATATCAAATATAAAATGCTCAATATCCACTAGTGGTTATGTTTTTACCATTGGTGGTACGATTGTATCTTGGAAATCCTCTAAACAAACATATATAGCTCAATCCACAATAAAATCTGTGTTCATAGCTTTAGATAAAGCTGGATAGGAAGCACAATGACTTGGTAATTTTTTAGAGGATATTCCATGTTAGCCTAAATCTATGCCTGCAATTAGTATACATTGTGATAGTCAGTCGGATATCGGTAGAGCACAAAATAGTATGTGTAATGGTAAGTCTCGAAATATTCATCGAAAACATAATACAATTAAGCAGTTGATTTCAAATGGTGTGTATTTCCATAGATTATATAAAATCTAGAGAAAATCTCGCGGATCCACTTACTAAAGGCTTACCAAGAGATCAAATATACTGTCTATCAAGGGGAATGGGTATAAAGCCTACTACATAAGGATCTTTGTAATGGTAACCCAACTTTGCTTACTAGAGATCCCAAAATCTTGGTTCAATGGGACAACTAGGTTATGAAGATTCAAATAAACACTTCGGAGTTTAACTCCTACCCATTCCTACGATAAGAAATTGCTATTTGCAGAAAGTTTTAAGTTAAGTTATACTTTTAATGACTCCTATATTTTGGACTATTTAAGTGGGGTACGTCGGGTACTCTAAATAAGAGATTACCTACAAAAGTGTGAAGTGGGGCTGCTTCTATGAGAATGCTTCAAAAGCTTGAATTCTCTAAAGTACTTATGAAATCCATGAGTTTTTTAGTGCCAAATTGAACACAACAGTGAGAACTCGAAAATGTTAGGAATGTTATTGTGTTAATACTATTATCTTGGTTTACACCAACTGCTGATAGTTCAAGACACCGTGTTCACTATTAGCCAAGAAACTAGTGGTTGACAGTTGAACTGCCTGCCTTAGCGGTTTGAGTCTGTATAAGACAATTTTTCGATTGTTGTGTCTTTTGGACACAACTTTTCGGCTTCTATATAAAATTCCTCATACCCCAAATTTTATTCGTTCCAAAATCAATTCCCATTTTTCTCTCTTGCAAACTACATTCTTTCATCCCTGCATTATTCTATATATTACATTCGAGTCTCGAATATTAATTTAGTGCATTTTAGTCCTCCTAGGTCTTGTGATTTGAAGTGCTACTATTACAAATTGAGGTCGTTGTATTTTGGGAAACAATACTGTCAACATTAGTGCGGGACATTATTGTCTTAAGAAGAAATGATCGAATCCTTGCCTCGACCATTATTATTTTAGTCCATTCATTTTAAAAGCCGAAATTTTGCCCAATCGTTTATTTCACTTCAAAAGATTATTTTAAATTATAGCACGGTAAAATCATTATTTTCCAATAGGTGTGACTAAAATTTAGCAAAATTTCAGGTAAGTCATATTATATTTCAACATTATCATTATTAAATTCATTCATTAAACATTATATATATATATATATATATTTCTATTACAATTTTAAAATTTACAAAAAGTACTATGTTAAGTACAAATTTTAATTAGTAATTTCCAAATTTATAATTGGCAATTTTCTTAATAAAAATCAAATACGAGTTGAATTGTATTAGGAGTTTATTGGGTTGTAATCAAAGTTAAAATAGGATTTAATGAGTCCAAGTTATAGTAAATATAATTTGGAATTCATAAAGTCCAAAAAGAAGTCAAAGAAATCTAAGAATAAGATCAAGATTCAGACTTTAATAAGTTGATACAAAAATAGACTCACTGACGCTCGCTGTCCACATATGTGGTGCACGAGCACTCAAAACAGTGAGCCTACAGTTCGACTAGCGTGACATTGGCGCTAGAGCGACAAATCGATTTCTTGTTTGGCGCGAGTATTTCGCTCGGACAACGGTTTGACATTCAATTTTTTTATATTTGCATAAATCACTTATTATTTATCCTCTTTTCATCCCAAACACCTTCTTTATAAATATACAGCCTCATGAACGTCCCAAAGTGTGGTTGAACATTATTTTGATTATAGAGATAATTTTTTAAGATCCAAATATCCTCACATTGATTCTTTGATTCAACCACAATATTATTTGTTCATTATTCATC
This sequence comes from Fraxinus cuspidata, assembly GCA_903798385.1. Taxonomy (NCBI): domain Eukaryota; kingdom Viridiplantae; phylum Streptophyta; class Magnoliopsida; order Lamiales; family Oleaceae; genus Fraxinus; species Fraxinus cuspidata. The sequence continues at coordinate 7,663 of CAIGRP010112710.1, read as the reverse complement.
CCAAACATTGTTCCATATTGGTTGAGCCTTGGAATAAGTCAAGAGAACATACATTGAATTCCAAAATCATATTCCAATTTCTCTTGCCTTAGCCAAAGATCAAAATACGAAAGATCATTGATCAAACACCGAAACCAAAACCCTACCTTCTCCAATCAGAATTCTGAAGCTTGTAAAGATGCGCTTGGAATTGTAGTGCTCTGGAACGAAATGAGTTCGTACTTGGTGTCATAGTTGGAGCACTTGTTTGCTTCATTAATTAAGTTGTTAGGTGTATGCATCTGTTTCATTCATGATGTTTACATTGTCAGCATGCACTCTGCACTTTTTCCTAATATTTTTTGTTCTGCATTATTTTTTAATAAAAAATATTAAAAAGGGAAAAAGATTTTATTAAATAATATTTTGGACATGTTAATTCGTGATCAAGTACTTATATAATTAATGAATAGTAAATAAAGTTTCTAATAACTTTATTTAGAATTTATTTGGAATATTTGGCATAGGATTATTGTATGTATCATTTCCATTGAACACATTAAGCACTTGTGAGTAGATTTTGACCGCATATATGAGATTTGGGATTGCAGTCATTTGTGTGGCGAGCTGACTTTAAATATGAAATGACTTTTAACTAGTTGACCTAAGCTTTGTATATTTCCCATAAAAGAAAAGGATATTGAGTTTCAAAGAAATATATTTGAATTACTTAATTATTGTGAGATAATCTTATACATTTTTTTGTAGCTTATATGACTTGAGTGTTCAAGCTTGCATGTTCAAGCTTACAGAGTATCTTAATACCTGGTGCTCTTCAAGTCATTTAACTTTGGAGTCATCGATCCAAAGCCCATTACAGATGTCATGCACGTAAGATTTGAAAAACAAAAGAAATATATATATACACATACATATAAGAGAGGAAGGGATTTATTAATTCTTTCTTACTTCAAATTATGTTAAAATAATTTTCAAATTGTCTTTGAGTTTTGTATTTGATATTTAGTATTAGTATCTTTTGTACTATAAGAGTACGATCAAGCATTGGTTCACCCAATATAATTAATATTGTGCTATATTAATTTTGAAAAAAAAACGTTGTATTTTGAGAGACTGACATCCATTTGATTTTGTTAGCAGTTGTGCATCGGACAAGTTTAATTTTAAAGAGAATTGCATTTGTATACATCGCTTCATTTTACTTCTTTTTAATTTTTTCATACCAGTAAGTCAATATTTGTGTGTATATCTCGATTTTGGTAAGTAAAAATTCAATTCGATATTTTGAACGTGTAAATCACAATTTTATCATCTTTCCATGCAGGTATTTTTGGTTAATGGAACATAATAATGCACCAAATTATCCATCAATTTGTTTAGACCAAATAATAAAAACTTATAATTTATCTTAAACATAGACTTGAACTGTTGAGCTCATTAAATGATTTTCTTTGTGGATAAGTAAAATTGAATTTGCTGGAGAAAGGTTTTCAATTAAATTAAATCATTTATAAAATGAGACTACAATTAGTTGATTTATAATTCAATTGAAATTTTGTGTTTTTCAAATAGAGGCTATTTATTAAGAATTAATTATTGGATATAATAGTCTTCGTGGGACAATAAGCCAACTCACTAAGTCCACCTAGTTAATTGTTTGGAGATATTGTTCACTTTTAATTTCAACCCATCAAGTTTTTGGAGTTACTACTGGGGAATACTTCTTTGTTGTTATTGTTGTTGCTGTTTTTATTATTATTATTATTCTTATTATCTATTGATTTTAGCTTTTATTTGATATTTTTAAATTTATTTTGAAGATAACCTATTTTTCATATGTTGCGTTCGAGCGCCTTACATCTTCTTCCATATGATCTGGAGATTGATAGCACTAGTAAACGAAGAGTCAGATAACAACAGGAAAGAAAAAAAATGAATTTGCAACACATCACGATGACAGATAATTAAGTGGCCGTAATTGATGTGGGAATATTTTTAGTATCTCAGTTTTTGAATCCACAAATTGTAGCATTGTTATCCTCCATTTGGGCAACTAGATTTCCGAAGAGGGGAAGTGCCATTAATTTGTTTGCCAACAGACTCAAGTTTCATGGACGGCATATGAAAATCCAAACAACCGCGTCACACTTTATGCAGATTTGTCAAAATTTTATCTATACGGGTATTTCATATGATACTATCAGATAAAGACTCTTCCTACATACATTACGAGATGAAGTAGAGAGACTTTGGATTCAAAGTCTGTCACCTTGTTAAGTAATTTTGTTCATGGTATATCTCTCCAGCAAAGTTTACGAAATTGAAGCTTGAAATTTCTACTACTTTTGGCAATTTTATTTGAAGAACTTATCAAAGCTAGGGAGAGGTTGAAGGGTTTGCTCAAAAAATATCTTGGTCATAGTATTTCAAAGGGTCGACAAGTTGAGTATTTTTATGTTGGACTACTACCAAGCAGTCGAATAACAGTTAATTCATACAAGCTGATAAGAGTATATTTTATACTTATTTTGGGCTCTAAACATACATAATTGTTAGGTTTGATGACATGAATTCTATTGATTTTTCTTTTATATTGTGTTTTTAGGTTAATTATGAATTTGGGCCGGAATTGAGGTAATGTCGTGACGTCAAGAGAGGTCAAGAAAAGGGTCAGGAAGATGGAATAAGAATGTTAGGAAAAATTGGACAAAATTCGGCTGAAGACAAAAATGGACAAAAATTAGAAGTTGGGGACTAAAATGACAAAACTGCACTAATATGGAGTCTGAAGTTCGAGCATTATGTCGAGGAATTAAACTTTGTGTTCAGAAAGACTAAAGAAGGCTATGGGTTGAAATGGATTCCAAAGAAGCTCTTCAAGCGGTCAATAGTGACACATTGAGGCCATGAAAAATTCAATACCTAGTGCAAGTCATCCGAGACATGTGCAGCCAGTTGAAGGTTAAATTCTCTCTCGATTTGGTGAAGTAATATTCTTTTTCTTGTATACAACTATAGTGTATTTGAAATGAAAATAGTACTTCCGATTTTTTATTTTATTTTTTTTTCTTTTAAACTTCTATTTCTCCTCTTTTTGATGTAATATTTGGAGGTAAGGTATCAACGTCCCCTCGTACAGGTACCTAAATGGATTGTTGACAAAACAGAGTTTGTCCCTAGCAAGTCGTGTCCTATTTTCCTAAAAATTACGTGTTAGTGTGCTCGTGTGGTGTGGTGTCGTGTCACATTGGATGTCCGTGTTCATGAAACTTAGATCCCATGCTATCTGATTCAATAACCTACTAACCTTAATTGAGTAAATTCAACGAATTGATGCAATTTATTTTTATACTTAAATATTTATGCTCAGTCTACTTGAATTAGTACTCTTTTATAGTACTTTACAATGCTTAATATTTTGAGTGCAAAATTGGATTTGTGGTTTTTCCAAAGGTAAAGTTGAATGTTGTATATTTAAAAAATAAAATTTTACTAGAAATTATCGTGAAATGAAATCATAAACCTTTTTTCTAATTCGTTGATTCAAGCAATTTTTTATATTAGATTCTGGTAAATATTTTTTATTTCCTTTCTTCACTTTCCATATCATCTTCTTCATATATGTTTAAACGTATTATACATTTTATGCTGCATACATAAATGTATATGTAGTTGATCTCGCCTTGTAAATTAAAGCAATCAAGTTAGACATTCTGTAAACCAAACAAAAAGTTTACCAGGAAATTAATTTCTTTTTATGTGATTTTTTTTGTTAGAATTAAGGCGTAACCCGAATTCTATTAATTAAGAATTCTAATTTGGAATCCTATTTGAAGTCTATTTGACAAATTCTAGTTGAAAATTAATTTGGAAACCCAATTGGGAATTTAAAATTGTATTGAAATTGGAAAGATCAAGATATGGACCACGAAAAACTTTTCGATGCAATTATGCTCGTCAATGCTCGATTGGAGCTCTAGTTCCTAAAGCAGTGAAACTGGCGCCTACCTGGCACCACCGGGATGCTCGAGCGGTGAGGCAGAACCCACCCGGCGCTCGAGTGTCATATTCATCCTGCTCAAGACAATTTTTGCGTTTTCAGCATTCTATTCCTTCTACAACACCAAAACTAGGGGTTATAGACGTCTCATATTTGTTCTCGATATATATTTGGCTATTTTCTACAAATTAGATAGGTTGTTTAACCTCATTATAAGTTAGACAAATTTTAAGCACAAAATCATTATATTATTTCCCCATATTTTTGTGAATCTCATTACTTTTGTAAATTATTTTGTTCTTGAGTTTGTGAGTGATTACTTCATATTGTGCCATATTTTATTTTCTTGCCTATTATTAAAACAAATTGGTAACAAAGCAATCCGATATCTTCTTTGATGTTTATAAAAATTGGTTCAGACCTAAGGTTTTATTCATACTGAGATTTTAGTTTTGGGACGATAATCATGAAATATGATATTTCACTTTTGGATAGCAGCACAAGATCTTTCGTTGTGGTAGATTAGGATGCGAGCAGTGCTTGCTTATATGAGATTGATTTTGTTGTAGTTTTTGCCCGCTTCATAGTTGTTGTTTAGAGACACGATTTTATACAGTTGTGATAGTCTCACCATTCAAAAAGCCTAACATGCTCTATTTTATAAGAAGATAAAGCATATTGTTGAGGTTCATGGAGATAGTCTTGTTCTTGATGGTAGTTGTGCAAGGGGCAAATTAAGATCTAACTTCAAAATTTATTACAAGAATTTGGGGCATTTAATTAAGGATTGCTACAAGTTGCAGAATAGAGAAAATTTGGTTACAACTTTTTAGAAGGGAAAGCAATTCAAAACTTCAGGTGAAGCCATTGTTGCAGAAACTTCTCATAGTGATGGAGAAGATTTACTTATTTCTGATTACGACTCCAAACCTATCGAGAATTGAATTCTTGATACAACTTGCATTTTCATATGTGTCCCAATCGGAATTTATTTTTCATATAAAACAGTTTCGAAAAGTGTTCTGGTAGTGAGAAATAATACACCTTGTAAGATAACTGGTATTTAAAGAAAATAGAGAAAAGGAAATAAAGATAAGCTAGAAAATATTATTTTGTGTTTTGTTACCTTAGCTATACAAACTCATAGAATTTATACAAGCAAGAAGCTGTTATCCAGTATTGAAAATGAGCAAGACAAGCTGGTGAAAATATTAAAGTCTACATTGAAAGTTGGGAAGGTGAACACCCAAACTAATGTTCTAGCCGTTGAGGATGGGAAGAATATTGAAACTGATGCAATGGAATAAAGAATATTAAAGAGGTTTAACTAATTCATTTAAAATTGGATTCTAGTCATTATTCTTATCACCCCCCCTCAAGCTGTTGACAGTCATGGAGTGAACTCCCAGCTTGGGTCGAAACAGAGTAAACGAAGCTCGGGCAAGAGGTTTGATGAAAATGTCCGCAATTTGATGAGTTTTAGGAACATATTGTGTAGAGAGAAGACCTTGAGAATTTTTTTCTCGAATGAAATGGAAGTCCAGTTCGATATGCTTAGTACGGGTATGAAACACAAGATTCTTAGTCATTTGAAGAGCACTTTTATTATCACACAACAATAAAGGAGTGATTGACAGAGAGAAGCCTATGTCACGAAGTAAAAATGAAACCCAAGTAAGTTGAGCTGCAGTTGAACCTAAGGATTGATACTCGGCTTCGGCATTAGAACGAGCAACAGTAGTTTGTTTATTTGATCTCCAAGAAATGCATATAGCACATAGATAAGTTGTGCTGCGACGAGTGTGTGGACAACTAGCCCAATCAAAGCCCGAAAAGGCATATAAGGTGGGAGAGCTTTGAGCAAAATAATGAATTCCATGGTGTACAGTCCCTTGGAGATATCAAAGAATACGTTTAACATCTCAAAGCTTAGCAGCAATTGGTGTTTGGAAGTGTTGAAAACACGATTGACAGCATGTGTGATGTCACGACAAGTTAGGTACTGGAAACTGCCAACAAGAGCTCTAAATTTCAGTGGCATTGACAAGAGCTCTAAATTAAGTAGAAAATTGATTTAATCTGACACTAACTTTTACTTCTAAAAAAGTTACTGTATTCTAATTCTTTCACTTGCCGGTGTGTTGACTATGGTAAGTAAACACAACCTCGTGCACTCAAAAATGTATGATGTACTTGTATGCTCTTCAATTAGATGATGTAATTGTACGTGAATTATTGATGGACTTGTGTGCGCCGACGAAAGCACTCAAATGAGAACCTTTTGTTTAGACATTTGTTTAACCATGTGTCTCATAAGCCGCATGAATGCATACATATATACCTATGAGCTGCGAGTTCGGTGTGCATCTACGCAACACTCTTTAGTCAGAAGAACACTTTTGTATTAAATATGTGCATATGTTGTATTTATTGTTCACTAAACCAACAATTGAATTCTTTCATTGATTCTTTAATATTGCAATTTAAGCATGTGTTATTACCCCAAAGTGGCTACAAATCTTGAACTTTAGGAGAGAATGTACTCAAAAAAGTCCTTGAGGTCTTTCATCAGAATATAATAAATCAAAAATATAAATTGCTAGCTGAATAAGTGAAATCCAACAAAATAAACATATGAAATATATTCTTTCTTATTTATGAACATTTATCAAATTGGAAAAATACGCTGAAAATCCTAAATGAGAAACATTTATTTATTTATTTTTACTGCTACAGCATCATAACCTTGAAAACTCTTATTCATGGCATTTAATGATTCCTGCCACAGATCAGAAAATTCATTTGAGCACCAACATGTCTAGGGATTGATCCAGCCTGAAGGCTGATTAGGGTTTAGAAACGGCCCCGCTGCATGGTAGTGGAGGCTGTGCTTGCGAGTGCGAGGACGATGAGTTGAATGCTGACATGAGTGATTGGATGAACTGGATATGACCGACTGCAGGCACCTGCATCTCAGGTGAATAAAGCCCAGAGGGAAATCCTGAAAAACCTTCAGAAACTGGTTCAAGAACCGGTGGAACGGATGAATACATACCAAACTGATTCCCATTGGTCATTTCACAGAGTTTTGGTAGCCCATTAATTACTGATATATCCACGTAAGTCCTCATTAATGGCGGCGCGTTGAAAAACTGTGGAGCCGCTGGGCCACCATTGATGAGCATGGAAGTATCTTCCTGTTTGATAAATTGTTGCTGATGATCAACCAGTTGAGGCTGATGGTATTCCGTTGTCATCCATGCCGGTTGCGGCAGATTATATGCAGATGAATTCATAGAGGGTATGGGAAAAGATGTCAGCGGTGGGATTAAATTAGTATTGAAATTCACCTGATCAAACCCTTGTCGCAGTGGATTATATGGGGCTCCAGGAGGGATGTAGACTCGATCCATTTGGGCAGTTGGGCTGAGATATGAGTTAAAATTCATTGAGCTCAAGCCATGAAAATTGCTCCCGCCCGAATTAGAAAGATTCCTTGCCATGAGTTTCTTCTTGATGCTCGAATTCCAAAAGTTTTTGATTTCATTGTCTGTTCTTCCGGGAAGATACTTCGCTATTTGAGCCCACCTGCAAAAGCGAAAAATATCAATTTGCATTGATTTGTACCTGAAATAATGCATTATTATGGGATCATGGCACTCA
>CAIGRP010112698.1:0-12962 GCA_903798385.1 Fraxinus cuspidata | reverse complement strand
TGGTTTTTTTTTTTTTTTTTGACGTAGGAACCCGGAGCCGCTACTCGTGAGTGCGCACTAAGTAAACCTTGCTCCATGTGCAATAGCCCGTAAACCACACAGGAGAGATAAACCGCACTAGGCAAGCCTTGTGCGACGGGCTCGATCGAGGAAGTGTTGACAGAGGATTCAAACTCGTGACCTTCGATCTCCGCGCTCACCTACTCCACCAACTCGACCACCCCCCAAGGGTTTTAATGCATGTGGGGCCTGCCCCTTTGGGAGGGACTTGTAAGTCCCTTATGAAAAAATTCACTTGTACTTGGGGATTTATCCTCTTCTCATTCGCTTACAATTTATCCTAGAGTAAATAGCTCATAACGTCTCCATCTTTCAATATTGCTGTAGAAAACGTCTTTACATTTTATTTTTGGGCATTTTCATCCTTATTTTCAAAAATTATTGCGCAAAATGTCATTTTCAACTATTTTCTCAATTAAAAATTGGAAAATGACGAATATACTATTCTCATTAAATAAAATTTAAAAAAATAATTGCAATCATAGTCTCAATTTTTTTAAAAAGTGCAAATGAGTCACCAACTAAATTATTAAAAGAGTAATTAGCACATAATGTTCATACATTTCAGTATTATAGCAAAAAAGGTCCATGCTTTTGTCAAATATGTGAATTATTTAATGAGTCAACTAATCAGTAAAATATAGCTGTTTTTAAGTGCCCCATTATTAATAACCAATTACCACTAACCATAAAACCTGTATATAATACTGGATCATGGTGGAGACAGTTACATCATTTTTTGCCTATATAAATAAACATCTAGGCATTAGAAAATTACAACAAAAAAAGAAATTATATCTTTCTATTCAGTAAAAAAATATTATACTTTTTGGAGTACACTTGAGAGTTCTAAAACCATTTGTGATTGCTGCACAATTGGTTTATTTGATCGTTGTATCATGTAAGTGATTGTCCACAGAGATCGCAACAGTTATCGACGGGTAATTTCGCTTTAGGATGATAAGTTTTATTTCTGCACTTCACCGTATTGCAACTAGATTAATTTCTAACAGATTCTAGTGCCCCAACTAGGCTTCAGGTTTCTTATACTACGGGCTAGTTTAATCATGATATTTTATATTTCTTAATTATGAATTCTCAATATGTTATCTGCTTCTTTCAGGGAAGGTGCGCTGCTATTGTGGTGTGTTGTCTTTTGGGAAATGGGTGCCTCTTTTCTTGGAACAGGACGTTGACATTTCTTGTACCGTTTCAATGCATAAATCAATTAAAGCATATATATCATCGATCCATCTGACATTTCTTATACCGTTTCACTCGATATTTTACAGATGGATTTAGCCACATCTGGAAGAGGAGGAATTAGCACATACATTGGTATATATGCCATCAGTGCTGCTTTTGGAGTTGCAGATGCTCATGTTAAGGGTGGAATGGTTGGAGACCTCTCTTTTATGCTGCCTGAATTGATTCAGGTTGATTTCTCAGTTGGCTTTTTGCATACTGCAATATTTGGCATCTTTCTCTTTACTCTGATTCAGCTTACCTTTTCTGGTTTAAATTCTCAAGTCGTTTTTAGCTGGGCTGGCCGCTTCAGGGGTTCTTACATCTGCTTTGAGGTTGATTACAAAAGCAGCATTTCAGAATTCTAAGGATGCTCTTCGGAAGGGAGCCAGTATGTAAAAAATCCTAAATACACTGTATTTATCTTCAAATTCTTTTGTACAGACATTTTAAATTAAATATACAGATTATTGATGCCTTCCCCTTTCTATTACCCTGTGAGTGAGGTCCATGTTAATTTTGTCAAACATCAAATTTATAATCAATGACGGAGAAGTTTTATAAAGGTTTTCTATGTTATAATTTTTGTTTGGATATATCATATCCATTATACAGCATAGATTCTCCTTCAAGAGCATACCTACAAAATTTTTCATTAAAAATTATGATTTTTTTGATATAGCTTATTTCTTTTTAGGCAGTCCCATCTTATCACGTGTATCCTTCTTGGTCCTCTACTAGCGACGAGTGCACTGTGGCCCGAGTGTTCTAAAAGTGATAAAACTAGGGTGTAGCCCAAATGGACTCTGCAGTTAAGTACATTGACACGTCGTATAGGTAAAAGAGTTAGTGAAGGATAAAACTAGGATAAGAACACTTGCATGAAAATCTAAGTAGTAGTAGTTGTGATAAGCGGAGGAAATCAGCATAGCTTTCGTATTGGAGGTTAAATTTGTAGGAGAGATACAAAAAGGAAAAGAATAAGGGAACACGTGAAATAGATCTGATTATGGCAAAGGACAGAGTAGAGAAGGTAGTAACAATCAATGAATCTAGTTTAGAAGACGAGGTCATAGAATCACAACTAGTTGAGGATAGGATTATATTACTTAAATAGTTTTTAAAGGACATGGATGGGTTGATTCAGGAGATCCTTAGTCAAAATAACATGTTTGTTGTGGATCTTTGATGGAAAATGTAATTCAAGATATTGAAGTGTACACAGAAAGTTTGGCTTTGGGTTTTGACCAACTATATTTTATTGTGCTGTTGTTTTGGGTTGTTAAGGGTAAAATTTCTATAAAAGATGAATGTAAGGATGTTAGATGGATGTGTGGCTGTACAAGAACAATAAAATGAGAAACGAAATTAAACCTCAAAAGGTATTGGTCACACCAACTGAAGTTACGACTTAGGTAGTTGGAGCAGGCCTTGGGTACATTGAAGGAATATGTTAGAATAGAAAGAGTTATGTGAAAATTAACATGTCTAGGTGTGATTTCAAAAGATTTGACGACTAAGACCCCTGTTCAGTTTGGCTAAAAATCAAATTTATAGTAGATTTTAATAAAAGTTAAAGAATGTTTGGTTGGAAAGTTGATAAAACTTGTGGGCCCCATAAAATGTGTGGCTGAAAATGAGTTTGGAAAAATTGGAGCCAAACATGGCTAAATCCGGTTGAAGGATTGCTCCTGTACCACGTGTTATTCTGTTACTTGTATATCTCACTTTCTCCCCTATCTGTTTCATCTCCTGTATATAAATAATTTTGAAGAGAAATACTTCCAATAATTTTGAGCCAATCACATATGGAACTTTCGAGTTTCTGAGCCAAGTTATAGCACAAGAAAGTAAAGTATCTACACAATTGGACACAAATTCTCTTTCCTCCTAGGCATCACATCTACTGCTGCTAAGGATTCCCACTTTTGTTCTTAATTGCATGGGAACTCTTTCGTACTTCTTGACACATTCAGGCACCACTGCGCCACATCACTTATTGGAGCACCCTGACCATCCCTTGCCCACTTTTCACTGCCTCTGAAGTACAACGCACTCAATGTGAAGTTTTGTGTTGATTATCGACCTACTATTACTTTCACCCTTTATCCAAGTTGGTACAGGTTATGAAGATTTATAAGCGTAAGTTGAGAGTAGTTGAGAATCATAACTAAGCATGTATTATATATGAAAGTAAACTCTTTGGATGTTTAGGCTTCAATGTAGCTTAAACTTTGTTATGCAAAATAAGAAATCAATCCAACCATGTGATCATTCGCATTCTATTAGTACATATAACGTATTCGATTGTTGATTTTTAATATATAAACATGCTCAGACATTGCAAACTTCTTTCAGATGGATGCCCAGAGCCTTGCTGTGGAAATGGCCCCTATCATTATGTGGCAGAAGGGACAGAGGCCAGAACTCTACAAACAGTTTTGGAGTCGTCCAACAAAACTTGATTCTAAGACAAATGTTGATTTTGCCTCCAACTACAATACATGGGACATGCTTGCAGGTGATTGCAATTTTGGTATCATGTGCCCTTGCAATGCTTCTTTCTTTTGCATCTTTTATTTTGTTCAAGAGCTTGAAAGAAACCCCAGTTTGAGATTTCCTACCTGTGGGTAACAAAATCGGAAAGTTTCCCGAGATATAACAGGCAGTTAATCTTGTGAAATATCTGCTAACCTTCAATGGCTTTTCATAACTGATGTATATGTAACTGTAAATTTCCAAGGCAGTAAGAATTGATAGGACTGGTGGGTTTCTATAAGATAAGAGAACAGCAGAACAAACAGTTCCTGGAAAATAGAAAAAGGAAAAAAGAAAACTACCGGAATGGATGACCTAGGAACCGAGTTGTTTAACTGAGTAGGTTGCATTTTAATTACATTCGAGTCAACTGGGATAAGTGATGATAATGTGGCAAGAAAATAGTAATTTTTAAATTTTGGATTTGATCTAATACGAGACGTCATGATAGGATATTTTGCTCTATGGCTTTTCTACCGAACAAGGGAACTTATAGTCGATTAAGTTGATGCAATTGTGAAATGTTTGCTTGCTGTATTTCTATCTTCAAGTTTAAATATTTGTGAGTACTATTTGCATGTTATCTTAAAATCTGTTTTTCTGCATGCAGAAGAAGGTGAAAATACAGACAGATCTTCCTCTATTCCTTTGGATGATGAATTGCCAGTTGATTTAGGTGCTATTGAAGCCATACAGTGTTTGATCCAACATCACAACGCGATTTTCACAGGTGCAAATGAAACTGTTTGGAGATAATTTGGGACAGACACATTCCAAATAGTGCACAGATTATTAGGTTCGACTATGAACACAATAACATGTTGAAATGGATAATCTGAATATTCGTAAATCCAACAGTTGATTTTTACTCCAGCAATGGGAGTGTTTTATGTGCAATCATGTAAATTTTTGCTGAGAATAATACATTTGAATTTCATCTTTTACTTGTTTATTTATTGAGTCAGAGACAATGTTTTGGTCCATTGATGTGCACAGGAAAAATGTTAAAAAGTGTATCATATGTAAATATCAGAGGAGCCGGGAGCCAACCATTCTAGCCTCATCGCCCCGTATGACTTCTTTTAAAATGAAGAGTTGATGGTTGGTCCAACGGTCACAATTGGCGCACGAGCCCAAGATGAACCGGCTTGTAGGCCTTGATCCACGAGCCAGCACATTATTTCATGAGCCGAATTTGGCTCATGAAAAAAGTGTCCAGCTCGACCTACCGCTTGTCTCAAAACAAGTTCAAGTTGCATATATTTCGATCTATCTTGTTTTGACACTCCAGAGATCAAACAAGCATATTGATGCAAGTCTCTTAAAAGAACCAATTTAGAGATCGAATAGATTTGATAGTAGGTTAATATATAATATTAAAAAGAAAAAAAATTAAATTTTATTTTAAGTGTTCGATGCAATATATTTTTTGTTTATTTTATTAATAGTTCAATTGAATTGCATGATAGTAGAATATTAGGACCTAGTAAATCACTTTACATAAAAATCAAACCCATACAAACGATGCGAATTATACAAATTTATGAAATAGAGTTGCACCTCGTCGTGCCTGCTCTGCTAGAGAAAGGGAAATTAAACCCGTAGATTGCACAGGCGCATACTAATTTTTTTCCAACGATTGTAATGTCTGTCAGCGCCAAAAAACTTCACATCACTCACCTTTTCCTCGTCGCATTTCTCTGTTTGGTAATATAATACTCTCCCTTTTCAGTACTTAACTAGGTTTACATCAATTCATACGTATTTTTACTTACATATTAATCTATGTGTGCAAGTGTGGTTAATCTGGACTGTTACTGTATTTCTGGGTTTCTGGGCGTTCTTCAAGTATATTTTCATTATTTTTTTGTTTATTTTTATTTATTTATATTTTGTGTGTATTGGAGATAATTTTTTTAGTCTTTTTGGTTATAAGCATATCCTGTGTCATTCAATTTCCGGGCTAATGTGATATGACTTTTTTCCTTTAAATTCTGTTACTTTAATTCTTACCTTCTGGCTGTTCTTCAATTTAATTTCTGTTATTGTAGTTGGGTTTCTGACTTGCTAAATAAGGAAACAAGAGAAAGCAACTTCAAGATTCAATATTTTATCTTTCGTCATATTTTCCTTTTGTTGTTGGGAATTGATTTGTTTTAATTTATTAATCTTTTGAAGCTTATGTTGTAATCATGGTTGGGGTTTTCATTTTAACCAAATGCTAAATATAGTGCCTTTTATGTCCTATTCGAATCAAAATTCTACTAGCTACTATTCGAGCAGAATGCACTCAATATTATCTCAAACTGTACGAGAGAATAGATTAGAAAGTTCAAGTAGAGTTTGGGAGATTGATGTTCAATGGGAATGACAAAGAAATCCAGAAGGTTGAAGTAAGCAATGATAGAAGACGTTGACAACTATCTAGTTTTGCTTGTAAAATAACTTGAAGCCAAAGCTTGATTTAACAAAACTAAATAAAGAGAGATTTTGGTGGGGGAAGATTTTATTGCTAATAATATATTTGACCTTATTTATTGAGGGAACATGTTACCATAGGATTCTCTCTCTCAATATAAAAGTATTGATATTTTATATATTATAGAAAGAATGACATTAATTATATGTTATTGTACTTTGTTACATTTCATTCAACTCTATTGATGCTCCGGTTTATATGTTCCAAATAGGCATTTGGAGAAGAGGTTAAGAGTCCAGGGAAATACCCTTTAGTTGTGAGTACCTGGCCCTTCTGGGAAGCTGTTAGAGCAGCCTGGAGAACTGTTGATAGCGGGCTTTCTGCCATGGATGCAGTTGTGGAAGGTTGTTCTGCTTGTGAGGAATTAAGATGTGATGGTACAGGTTGGAATCTGTTATGAAATGCTTTTTTGGTGAAATAAGAAAACAATGTTTGGACTATGTGTTGAAGAACTTCATTTAAAAGCTTAAAATGTTAGCTTCTCAGAGAAGACCGCGTGTATGTCATTTTAAATCTCATCTTCAACACATCATCCCTTCATGTGTAGGTCTTGTTTTCAACAATATATTTATCATATGATATGGATTTTTTGATCGATTTGACTCAATTTAAATGGTTTCAAGTTCAACAACAAAGATTCCATATGCATGGATATAAAAATTTATACTCACATGCACAAACATATAAATCTATCATATGTATAAACTCTATAAGTTGTATTTTGTTGTTTTAAAAAGCAATGTAAGTTGTTTATCTAATGCACGACCAAATCACCAACTGTCTCGCAGCTTTGTCTTGTAAAATCAGAGTACTTGGACAATCATTTTGTTTAGTGAACAGCCGCATTATCTAAATCTTTAGAATGTGTAAGTGCCATCTAGGATGAATGCTATTATTTCATCAAAGTTCTCAAGGGAAAAAAAAGAAGAAATATTCATATAACTCTTTATCGCTGTTTTGTTTGTGGATGTTGAGCTTTTGTTTGGATGAGAAAAAGGATTTCTGCTGCCAATGACATTCATCTGAAACTGAATTTCAGCCATGTGAAACCAGAGTTACCTGAAATAGCTAAGCCCCACAGATCACATATTGATTGAGCCTTTCTGAAATTTGGTTTACTGGTAATCTGGAGTGCCAAGCTCTTGTCCAGAATATTTACTTTGATATCTTCCTTTGCTTTAGCAGTTATGGGCCAAAATTGTTGAAATGAAAAATTAATCATAAAAAGGTTAACTTTTTAAGTTAGTATCACAATGCACTTTATGCTATTGGTCATATAATACCAAAAATTTGATGGTCTAGAAGATTACATATTTTCAAATCCCTGAAAACCTGTCAGTGGTGTAATCTGAAGTAGCCTACTCCTGCTATACTATTTTTTTTATATACGGAGAAGTATTCTTGATTCTGTTTTATGAATCATAGAGACACGGAAAATTGGATGAAACATTTGGTTGACGAACCCCTCTCTTCAACTTTGCTGATAAGATCCAATGAGAGATCAAGTTTGATGCTATCAGACAATATGTGATAATCCGCTTGCTCCATTATTTTATAAATTTAAGAACTTTCTTTTTCTTTTTCTTTTACCCAAAATGAGAGGGTAGGCTATGCAAGGGTACAATGTCTGTAGTGGCTGTAAATAATGGGCAGTCTTCGCCTCTTCCAGAGAACTCAACGAAAATTATGTGGATGATACTGCACCAAAAATTGCCCATTTTGTTCAGTCTCCTGTACTGAACTGATGATCAAACATTATAATGAATAAAATGGTACAAATTAGAAGTTACAAGAACTTTCGCCATAGCAGGGTTGTGGTTTTATACATCCTTTATCCAAGATAGATCTAACCCTGGTACTGACAAGCATTAATGAAACAGGAATGCTTGGTTTTGCTGCATATAATCAGTGTGGATGGTTTGTTTGATTATCCTATAATTCAATCCTTATGGGATTTGTTATATAGTATTTTACACCATTGATTACAAGGTTTACTTTCTTGAACAGTTGGTCCTGGTGGAAGTCCAGATGAAAATGGAGAAACCACAATGGATGCCATGATAATGAATGGGGTATATGATGACTTCACATTCCTTGTATTCGTTTTGGGCAAGGGTACAAAAGTCAAGCATTTGTGATATGTTTGTTACTCGATGGCACTGCACAGGATAATGCATAAAATTTAAACATCTTTTTCTTCTTTAAGTCTGTCCAATAGTGTCAACAAGACAAACATGCCACTAAATGATATCTACTTTCCATATGCTAAGACATGTATAGGTGACCATGGAGGTTGGAGCTGTTGCCGCAATGAGGTATGTGAGTGAGGGAATCAAAGCTGCAAGACTAGTAATGCAGCATACTAAACACACTATGCTTGTTGGCGAGCAAGCATCTGTCTTTGCCATTTCAATGGGTCTTTCGGGGCCCATAAACCTAAGCTCTGAAGAATCGATAGATAAATGGATCAAATGGAAAGAAAACAAGTGTCAGCCTAATTTCAGGAAAAATGTTCTGCCTGTTGATGATTGTGGTCCTTACCATGCAACGAATGCTGTATTCCTTGGCGAGAACATATGCACAAATTCCAATTGGTTGGAGTGTGGTAAATTAGGGTCTTGTCACATTAATCTCCACAACCACGACACAATATCCATGGCTGTCATTGACAAAGTAAGCTGTTCATTTTCCTCTAATTTCCTTTTCATTAGTTTGTATAATTTGGAATGGGTATAATCTTTTATTTATGTTTCTTCCAGATGGGACATATTGCTGTGGGTACATCAACTAATGGTGCCACTTTTAAAATCCCGGGCAGGTAAATGACAATTTAGCAGAGTTACTAACAAGTGTTAAACCACATGATAGTTTTATCTTCTGTGTTGTTTTCACCAATATGTAAGACACTGTTGGTATGGTACTGATGAGGAAGATAGTGAAATTATATTGAACAGCTCTGATACATTTTGAAAAAATGATGATGTCAAAAATTAGGGATTAAGATATAATGGATGAAGTGGAGTTGTTATGTACTTGTGTATACCTACTGATGTTAACTGTTACTGAACTCGAAAGACCTATTTCTTAATGCTGCATCAACATGAATAAACTTTTATAATGTCATAAACCAGCCAACTTAGGTTTTTAAACCATTGCTTGTTATCTGAATTAGAAAACTTTTGACTTGCAGGGTTGGCGATGGACCTATTGCTGGATCATCCGCATATGCTGACAGTGAAGTTGGAGCCTGTGGTGCAACTGGAGATGGTGATATCATGATGCGCTTCCTTCCATGGTACTTTACTTGAAACTTTTCACTGAGGCTTAGCTATTAATTTTAATATACATTTATGGTGCACAAGTCTGTAGATAAGTTGAATAAGAATTCATTGTTTATAAGGTTATGGTCCTTCTAAGTTATTCCTAAGCTTGTTGGATGAGATCTTCAAATTTCTACTGCTCCGCGTAATTTTCTGAAGCTGATATTTTGAAATTGTGAAACTAATATTAGAACTGGCAAAATAGCTTAATAATCAATTTTATTTTGTATTAACATGTTATGGTAGTCGTCTGATGAAAGAGTGTCAAAGTAGGAAAGAGAACTGAGTTAGTTAGAGAAATTCTGGCCTACTAATATTGCATCATCAAGCAGAGCTGTGCTAGGGTTTGAGAGGCAGCATTCTCCACAACTTTTAGTTTGACTGAATTACTGAAAAAGGTGGTGAGGTAGTCATAAATTCAAGGTAAATTGATGCAGCCTGCAAAAAGTGGGAATTCATGGCCCTTATGGATAATTCTAAGGCCCAAAACATATATGACCCGGTCTTGATCAATATTTGGGCAAATGCGTCATATTTTCAAACAAAAACGACCTTTTGGCAAAGCCTTTGTGACATATATAAAATTACATCATTTAAGGGTGAAGTGCACTCATTTACCAGAAATTTAGGGTTTTTATGTTTGTTAAATTTTTTATTTTTTGCTGTAGTTAAAATTTTAAATTTTCTTTATTCTAGGATTGTACTTCCAGAATTAGTTTTCCAACATTTGTCGTGCTTAATATTTGTAGTTTGATCTGTATTTGTTTTATCGGGCCAGACCGGAATTGGGTTATATATACATTCTTAAGTGTGAGTGTATCCAAATAAAGAGATACATTCTGTATTATTTAAATATGACTGAGAAAGGGGGCTTATTGAATCAGAAACTAACTCTTCTCAATTGTCTGTCCGAATTCTCGTTATTTTGTGTAAAGGCTGGCTTTCAACTTTCAAAAAATTTAGAGGAACAATCTTCTTTCAGACTGTGCTTGTGAAATTATGCATCCTTGCTTGCACCCTTTGTTCTTTAGACGGTAGGAAAAGGTTTGTAAGTTGGAGTTCATGTCTCATTTCTGAACACAATATTTGTTTTAGTAGTGAACCTGTATTCGAGATACAAATTGCAATTGTTCTTGTTCTACAGCTATCAGGTTGTGGAGAGCATGAGGTTAGGGATGGAACCTAAGCGAGCTGCTGAGGACGCCATATCAAGAATTGCGCAGAAATATCCTGATTTTGTAGGTGCTATATTTGCGGTCAACAAGGATGGTGTCCATGCGGGTGCATGCCATGGATGGACGTTTCAATACTCGGTTAGGAGTCCCGACATGGAAGATGTAAAGGTTTATACTGTTGTCCCGGAAATTCCAACACCTTAAGGCTGTTGCTTCCCCTGTTTGGCCACAGGAAGTTACAGAAACATGTATCGATAACATATTCCATATCTTTGAAGATTCATTGTTTGTGTAAATTAAACAAGAGACTGACTTCAAGAAAACGAGGGATCGATACATCATGTGTTCTGGTTGTTAAGGTTGTACTTCGTTCAGGACCTTTCGCTATAGTTATCAATAAATGCGTTACGAATACAGTTATTTGGCTTGGTTTTTAGTTTAATAAAAGATTATTGAGTTTTGTACCAGTGAAATTTTAAAAATAATTGACAGGGGCACTTACCAGAAATTTCAGCTGACAATGTAGCGTTCGAACCGGAAAATATAGCTAGGCCCATGTTTGACAACTATTAATTGAGAAAATAATGTTTTGAATAGTGATTTTTAGGAGAATTGTGTGGTTAAAAAATAGAAATTTTTTTTTTTTTTGAATTTACATGTAAAACATTTTATTGCGTGAATGCGTAGTTAAAAATGAGTATATAGAAATTTTTTTTTTTCAAATAATGATTGTCAAATAGGAGCTAAATTGAGTAAAAATGAATCTTGCTCGTTTAAAATGTTTTCAATTTTAACAGTCTATCGTACACATTATGTGTTTATTTGAGTATCATTTTTGGCTAAAAATGCATTTTGTGATAGTGGATTGATGGGGGATATATGGTTAAAAAATATAGAAAATTTTTGAGTTTGAGTGTAATATTATTTTATTGGAAAATGTATAATTAAAAATAAGAGAAAAAAAATATATTTTATAAATATTGGGGATCAAATAAGGGCTAGATGTGAAGATAAGTAGATTTTTTAACGATTTGCTTGCTTGAATGGCTTGAGTATCTTACTTGAAAAGAAACAGCCTAAAAATGAGACCAAAACTTGCCTCCCGTCCCAATACAACGTAACCTTTTCATTCATCGATCTATCTGGTAGACCTAGAAATTCATCTGAATTGTGACAAATCCATCTAAGCTAGCAGCCATCAAGTGGCCGCCCAATATATGTGAACAAAAATTTTCAACGGAGTCAGCATGAGCAATCGTCATAGCTCCTCGAATGTTGACTCTGCCGCCACTGCTACCACTTAGATTTATGAATGCAATTCAACACTCTTATAGAGTTTGAGTTGTCATTTTAAGTTCTTGATGAAAATTAGATGATGAGTGACTGTTCACAAATTCAAATATCGCTAATATGTAAAAAAGATTAGGTTTTCTAAATTATCAAGACGTAAGGTACATTCTATTACAAAAAATCTACAAGTAGTCAATTTAATCGTGTGCATGCTATAGTAACAACTCTTTAAAATGTTAAGAGAAATTCAATAGATTGTTTTGACAATCTCTGTGGGGATAAAAGATTTTCGAGGATTTTCTAAGAATCATTTGAAGGTTGAAATTTAGAAAGACGTTAATTTAATTAAATTTCTTCGGTTCTATACTTCTAAAAAGCATTTTTATTCGAAGATATATTTTCTTGGCCTTTTCACTACAAATAGTACTTTCTCTCTCTTTTTTCATGTTTTGTTTATCAAGAGTATCTTGACGTGGCTTATATCAGTTAGGATAAAACTATATGTACAAAAACATTTTTACATAATTTTTACAGTAAAATAAGTTTTCAAAAATACCCTTTTAGATAGAATTTGCAATCATAGTTACCACAAGAATATAAATACTTCAATTAAGTCCGTAAAAATTTTATGGAGACAAAATATTTAATAAAATTAATATTACAAAAATAATGACTAATAAAAACCCCAGATCTAAAAGAGGACCATATAAGATTAAGAAAATTATAAAAAAAACAAAAAAAAATTGAATTTGATAAGATTGGATATCAAGAGCAATTAAATGCATCCCAAATGATATTAAAATGTTTTAATGAAAATATGTTAGAGAATTTTGCTAAAGGAATAGTAAGATCTAT
>CAIGRP010112690.1:0-16785 GCA_903798385.1 Fraxinus cuspidata | reverse complement strand
TTCAAAATCATAATTACAAATCATAGATAATTTATAGCTTAAATCTTATTTAATCTAATTCTTTATCGGACTACAATTCAATATCTTCTTCTGTGGGTTTTATTTTTTTAAAAAAGGAAAAAATTGGACTCGCTTAAAATTTGGACATGAGGCGGAGGCGCGCATATGAATATATAGGCGAGTATTAAGCGGGGGGCCCTTAAAATTTGAGTCTGAGACGGAGGCGCGCATATAAACGCCTAGGCAAGCATTAAGCGGTTAACATTGTCGTTGACTGTTAATTCCCGCTTAGACTCAAGGCGAAGCGTTTTCATCACGCTTTCCGTCTATGCGCCGTCTAGGCGGGCTTTTTAGAACACATATATAAAGTATTGACTTATCATTAACATTAATGTAATGTTTCATTTGGACAAATTATAATGTGATAATGCAGACAATTTGATGATTATAGTGTTATGTATGTGAAATGTCCGTTATATTTTACAGTATCGTTAACAAGTCTGAATGGAAAGCAGAAAAAGTGACTTGATGGCTTTTCAATTGAAGTATGGTGGTGTAATTGCTCTGAATTGAAAGTTCAATGACTACCATTTCATTTTTTCATATGGTTTAGTTGAATTTTTCTTCTTTTGCCTTTATTGACTTCATAGTTCATACGATTAAAGGATGCTCAAACATTGTACTTACTGTAACCTTTTTCATCTAACAAATTTATGTAGCTTTCCGACTTTATTTAATGAATCAAATGTGTGTCATAAACAGTTGAACTTAGCTAATATTTAACATAATCAATAACGTTTGGTTGTGCTGATGGAATCTATTTGTCGCCAAGCTGATTTGGCAAAGAACCAAAATCCCCTAACATACGAAATTATATCCATTCTTGATAATCTTAGATGAGGAGATGTAGTCATTAGAAAATTTGTCTTCTGCTAAGTATATGTAGGATCAAGATCAACACTACCTACACTAAATCGAGCACAAACACAACAATAAGTCAAAAACAATCAAGAACACGAGAGATTTTTCGCTTAGAGAGCCTGTATGTTCACATACTTTTAACAGCTATCGCATGTTAAGGATTACACTTTAATTCACTAATAAAACCTCAAATTACAAATCGGTGTTTAGATTACATAAACAGTTCTCTCACACAAATTAAAGTTTGTTCCACGTTGCGTGATCTCATATCACAAATTGCAATCAAATTGAAACAAATTTGTTAGGGAGTGGACTCCAAGTAATTGGGCCTCCAATTCACCAAGTCTATCAGCACAATGGAGTCTTCTTAATTTGTTTTGCTCAATAGTAAGCAACCCAACATCAACCATCTCCTTATTTGCTGCACTTGAGGTCATACTAGAGTGGATTCAAGGTAATCAATGCATGCTCCGATTGTGACAAAAATATAGGCATTGGTCGATTTCCCGTTATCTACGTTACCATCAAAATTAGAGTCTAGTGCATACCTTAACATATATAACAGAACCATCTTCGTTTTGTGGAGCAATTTTATAAACTATTCTCTTAAAACGGTTTATGATCAGATGACCCGTTTTATCGTAGTAATAGCATTTTTTATTATTTACCTTTGACTTACTCTTAGATTTCTTGTATTTAGTCTTTTCAGAGGGATTCTTTCTCTTATTTTGGTTATTTTCTTTACCAAAATTGTTGTTATTATTTCTGCTACTTCCTTTAAAAGAGTTTTTGCCTTTTACCATTTGGCTTTCTGCATTATAGGTTCCCTTTTTGTTACTTTAAGCTCTATTTTTTTATTCTTCAAGGAAGTGGGAATAATATCGACAGTCAAAATCCTCTCTCCCATATTCTAAAGCATTTTTTTAAATATTTTTATGCTTTTCACCTAAGGTATTCAGTAATCCAACTACCAGTTGATCACTAGAAATATTTTCTTCACAATTTGTCAAGTCTCGTGATATCTTTTTTAATCCATACGTGTTATGCACTCGGATCAGGCTTGAAATTTTTGTGTTTGAATAAGTGGCTTCTGAATGACACGATTTAGATTAATCTGGCATTAATATAATTAAAAGACAATTGACCAAATGCAATTTTAGTTTTGGCATAGTGCTTGTACGTCATATTTATTACATTTAAAAGATAATATGGTCGGGTTAATTGATCTGATTCACCAGTTTTCATTGAAAATCGGTCAATTCATTGGTTCAATTATAACGACTATAAACTTGGATTCGATTAATTGAATTTCACTATGATCAACGACTACAGTCCACACCACTGCACAATTTATTCAATTTTTTGTGTGACATATGCTTGCAAGTTCTGGTGAGTAACTTTTACACACACACACACATATATATATATTCACCCCCCCCCCACCCGCCAAAAGTGTAGTAGAACAAAAAATTTACCCTAAAGTAAATATTATGTAAATAATTTAAACCTATACGTAATAAGTGAGTATACTTGAAAGGCACCCGATGTGTTACTTTCAGTATCTATCATCATTTTGGTTATATTTGAAGACTATCTTTCAGAGAAACCCGTTAATCCAAATTTGGATGAAATTGCCTAAATATCATCACCATCCTGATGGCTTTTTTGCATTGATTGAGAATTTCTACTTCTATATTAATTTTCTTAGGAATAGGATGGTAGTCCTTCAATTATTCACTTGCTATGGCTTGTGAATTACTTTTATGAAGGGACGTACGAAGAAGGTCAAATTGCATCTTTCACAATTTTGTCACTATACCATTCTCAAAGATGAAAAATACTTCAATTAACACTGATATTTTTCTTATGCTAAGAATCGTTAACATGACATTTAATTTATTGGTGGATGGATCTTAATGTTCAAATTAAATTTGCTATTCACTAATGAATTGTTTGACTTGTTATCGATGCTTAGCATAATATGAGTATCAGCACTCATTTGATCATTCATCTCCCAAAATTACTCCAATAAATGTATAAAGAAAATATTTTGACACATGAAAAATTTATGCATTTTGTCCACAAACAGTTGATCACTAGTTAGTCAATATCAAATGAGCCATGCACGTGACGCCCTATTTTTTTGCCTGACTTTGAGCCTGGCCAAGAAACATTGGCCATATCAAATAATACAAGTGCATAGGAACACACTATTTACATCATTCATAAATCTTGTCTTCATGGACATATGGCATGTGAATTATGATTGATTATCCTTTTGATTTGGCACATGGGAGCAATGCTTACTATTTCTACAAAGCCGAAATGAAACTTGTGATGTGTGTGAACATGTAGCCATTTGGGGTGGGACATTGCTAGCTGTCAGCATGCAGGTGGATTGAATTGGCGATTGCAAGTGGGGGAAAGCATTGGCTACAATTCAAACTTGGCTAGTCATTCATTGAACTTTCTTGTCCTTGCAATATGGCATGAAATTTTTTTGTACCAAGATTAGGAAGGGGTTTGCAATTTTTTATTTTTTTTAAACGTTATAGTGACGAACATTAAAGTTGCTTTTGGGAATGGTCATAATAGAATAATTAAATGATTATACGTGCTAATAACTTGAATAAAGTAGGATAGGATGCTGAAAACTGGCACTAAATTATCGTGTACGACTAATTTTTAAAGTATAGAAACTATTCTCTTCTCTCAATTTTATGCATGCTAAACATTTGGACCCACTTTTATTTCCAATGGCAATTCCTCTCTTTGGTTTTAGTTTAGATTTTTTCCATTTTATTTTATTTGCATTTTTTTTCCAACTAGTAAGAAGCACGGCAAAAGTGAGTGATGATGGTTGCGAGTTTATCTTACTGATTCCAATCCACCATTCAATCACGCCCCTACCTTGAATTGTTTTATTTGGTAAACATCAAAAGTAAAAGTTGAACGAGTTAAAAAAATTATCATATTATTTACCTCAAATACTAGATTACACTAATTTAATCTTTACTTGGTCAAATTCGGTGTACCGTACACACCCTTTAAGGTGGATCATATGACTATGTTTTCTTAAATATGCCTGACCTTGGTATGTAAATGAATGTGCATTGTATCATTATTTGATCCTCATTATTTTTAAAATATATTTTTATCTTTTTTCTTCATTCATATTTTTTAATAAAATAATATTACACGCAAATTTAAAATTTTTCTTTATTTTTTTAACCATATATTTTTCATTAATCTATTATTTCCAAAATGTATTATTAACAAAATAAAAATAGGGCTCAAACAGATGTTGAGTATTTGAGGAAAAAAAAATATATATATATATATATATTATGCTAGAAATAGGGTTACAGAACGATAGGATATCAAGAAAACCATTATCCAGAAAGAGACGAAGAATCCAACGGTTGAGGAACAGCCATTCGCGGAAACTCGGAGCCGCCATTACCCAATAATTGGGAATGTAACCCAGCCATACCCACTCCCATTTACCCTACTCTAGTTAGCTAAAATAAACTTCAACCCTGTTCTCATCTTTGAAAAAAATACTATTAATACCGAAGCATTAAGCCTGTTTGGCCTTCATTTTTTTTTTTTTGTTTTATATTCATTTTCTCAAACTCATTTTTAGTTTTATTTGACTCTATTTAAATTAAAACTCTTTATTTTTCATACTCATTTTTAATCACACATGCATACAATAAAATATTTTGCATGTAAAAGTAAAATTTTTCTATACTTTTTAACCACGCTTTCTTAAAAAATTACTATTCAAAACATCATTTTCTCACGAAAAATTCTCTTTATAATGGCCATAAAAAAGGGTTTAAGTACACATTCGTGTCTGCAATTTTTATTAACTTGTCAATCATATATTTAATTAAAATCAAAACATGAATGAGTAATGCATGTGTCGATTAAATACTAACGAAAAATATTATATTTCAAGAATATTAAAAATTCTCTCTTTCTATTTGACATGTAACTTTCTTTTTTCTTAGAAATTTTCTTTTTGATTTATATATGTACCCTTTTTTCTTCTTTTTAAACCTATTTACCTCTACACCGTCTCTAGGACTGTTTCTTGGAGCCAAAGGAGTCTATTATCTCCCCTTTTCTTATTCACCCCCAAAAACCTTTCCTCAAAATTCCTTTATTCCCTTGTAATTGTCATTTCGATATGAGTTGCAATGGATGCCGAGTTCTTCGAAAGGGATGCAGTGAGAATTGTATTCTTAGGCCTTGTTTACAATGGATTGAAAGTTCTACCGCCCAAGGTTATGCCACTGTCTTTTTAGCCAAGTTCTTTGGCCGTGCTGGTCTCATCTCCTTCATTTCGGCCGTCCCTGTAAACCAAAGGCCTGGTATTTATTCAACTTCTCGATGCTGTCGTGAATTTTTAATTTTTTTTTAATACTTGTCCATGAAGAAAAATTGAAGTTACTGTATATGTATATGTGCAGCTGTTTTCCAGTCCTTGTTATATGAAGCTGCTGGAAGAACAGTGAACCCTGTGAATGGTGCGGTGGGGCTTTTATCCACAGGAAACTGGCACGTTTGCAAGTCGGCGGTTGAGACCATCCTCCAAGGCGGCACACTGCGGCCGATCTCGGAGTTTGTTGGTGCTCCACCGGATCTTGATGAGCTCCAAGATCCTAGCCTAAATTTAAGGCTCAAGGTGCAAAAGCACAGTAATTTACCCGATGAACTTGGAAATTTTAAACAAGTAGCTGATCTTGATCTTAGTTTAAATACTGGGTTTGAGAGTAAAAATCTAACCTCTTTGTTTGAGAAGCGGCGACTCGGGAGCCCTTCCATGAATTCTGAAGAATCAGGGACAACTACATGTGAAAATCAGCTACCAAGTATACCAGAGCTTCTAAATTTATTCAATTAGGTGTAGGAAAGCTGTTAAATTGTTGTTATTAGCATTCGCTGTATTCCTTGTCCTTTTTTTAATTTATATTTTGAGTTTGAAGGATTTTCCCAGGGTAGAACTCCGGCGAGTTTTTGTAGATCATGGGCACAAGATTTCCCTATTTCTCTTCTTGGTTATGACTTATGTAGGTGATTCCATCTTCAATTCTATAGATAATTCTCTCTTCATTTCCTTTTTTTTTTTTAATACTAATGCCTCTTGAATTTGAATAAATAATTTGATTTTAGCTTTCTTTAATTTTATTTCTTCATATTTTAGTTGTATCTTATTTATTCTTGTGGCATTGAGTTTACAATGACATTCACGCGAGTAGAGAGGGACTCTACAAGTAATCACGAGCAAAAAAAATAAAATTCTCATATGATAAGGAGCGTAATAAGAAAAATTTAAAGTGAGTATTTTTCCATCAGTTCTTATCAATTATATTGATTACGTTTATATATTTAGTCCTTTCATTTGACTATAATTAGGTTGTATAGTTTTGTATTTCCTTTTTTGTTTCTTTTATAGGTATTCGTAAATAACTCACCACATTTTGGAAAAAAAAAAAATTGAGATGTTAGCAAATGAAATCAAGATAAATACGGTAAATTAAGATGATCGTGAATTATGAGTAAAAATGATTTTTAATTATTTCCACCTTTCATGTCTAACCTTCTTGTTCTATCTTACCTAGTTTACATCAATATTTTGGAGTCAAAAGTCACCATCAATATGTATCAACATTCACCATTTTCCACAGCAACTTCATTGGCATTTTTCATGGAAATATCATTCATAGTTACCACACAAAATACTTGTGCTTATTATAAATTGTACTCTAGAAAACGTAAAAGAATATATGAAGAAGCAACCTCAAAAATCCAATACAATTGGAAGGGACTAAAACTTTAACCTACTAACACCTCAGATTGGTCTAAGCATTACTCAGCAATTCATAAATATCCAAAGAGCAAGTGAATTAATTGAAAAAATTTCCTCTTCCCTTTTCTTTTTTCATTGGAAACACAGTTGGGTTTGTGACGCTGCATGCCTTTGGCCTTTACTACCAAGAGAGAAAGAGATGGCTTTTGGAGGGCGTAAAGAGTCATGTGATATACGGTACAATATTTATTAATTTAGACGGGGGAAGAAGTCTTCCACTTGTTACATATATATCGATCTTGCTATATGTAAATCCTAGTTTACACCATGACTCTTTGAATTTACACTAACAATATTTTACACCATCTTTCACATTTCACATATTTAATTTAGAATAATTCTCCTTGAATAGCAGCTTTTGACAGGGATGGGGTTACAGGAAGAGGCGGCAACACCTGATTTGGTTTTTTTCTTCAAATTGTTCAATCATGCGTTGACACGCGTCCCTCTTCCCCCTTTTTGAATTCGTTATTGACCGTATCACTGTAGCCTGATTCTTTAAGTTAAGCATCACAATCTTGTCATGTCACAATCGTCAATAAGGTTGTCAAACTTAATTTACAAATAGCTTAATTGTATGTATGTGTTTATATATATACATTTTTTTTAAATTTTTAATGCATAATTCACTTTATTAAAACGTGAAAAAGACATTTGTATGTTAGATTTGTTATAGCGAATTGGGTGTCGGCATAGTTTTTGGATATCGTTTCATTTTAAAATTGTGTAAATTATTGGGAGGAATAGATTTTTCCTTTTTCCCCCACTAAGGCATCTTTTTGATGGGTTCCACCATGAACTGGATTTATTTATATGCTTTCTTCATTAACCAAAGCCGCGCACCGCATATCGCCGCATTTGTAAAAGCAAATCGTGGGACCTTCTTCCCTAATTTTTGGGGTTTGTTTCCACTAAGCTGACGAAAACTAGATTAATTAGTTTTCAGCGTTACTGTCTAATTAAAATATCATGTTTAGAAATGATTTTTTTTTAATGAAATTTTTCTTGATATTCCATCTCTTTTCTTCTCCATTATGAGTTTGGTATTATTCCTCGAGTACGCATGTCAAAGTAAAGTCAATGTCTACCTTGACTTGTATATCTACTTTGTTATATATTGAAATCTCCCCCATTCGATATCAAGTTGGCACACATGTTTGCGGCGAACTCGTTCACTTACTAAAAGTGAAAATAGCAGAAGAAGGGAAGTAAAAAAATTTAAGTAAATTTTAGAGTAACATAAGGCAAACGCCTAACTAATATAGGTCTCATACCCTTTTCGAGAAGCACCGTTGGACTGCAATATATAATAAACAACTAAATTACATGTAATGTCCATAATCCAACCAATCAAGGCTGCAAAGAACTTAAGCTAATGACAGTACGATGATTAGTAGGTTTGATAAATCAAAACAAATTAATTGTTGTTTTCTCCCATTTGTGCTTTATTGGTGTACTAATTTCAATACCTTTTTATTATGTCCCAATATTAATTATTTACATCTATCTGTTATTAGTCCCTATTTGGTGGATATTAAATCAGGTTTTTAATAGATTTTGATTTTTAAAAAAAAATGATAAACTATGTGGTTGAAATGTAGATATCATGAAATATATGATTAAATTAATTGTTGACCTTAACTTAAATTTTAATTTCTAACCAACAAAAGGCTAGATATAATTGCTAAACACGACAAATTCCAAGCTTCTTGGCGCAGATGCAACAATGGGGTACGCCACGAGGATCAGACACGACTTTGATGCATGTTTTTGAATTGTTTGCTTTGTTTATTAAATATTCAAGTTGCTAGTCTCGTAATAATTATTTTATATTA
This sequence comes from Fraxinus cuspidata, assembly GCA_903798385.1. NCBI lineage: Eukaryota > Viridiplantae > Streptophyta > Magnoliopsida > Lamiales > Oleaceae > Fraxinus > Fraxinus cuspidata. The sequence goes on along the minus strand of CAIGRP010112690.1, from coordinate 8,151 downwards.
AGATCTAAATTTAATAAGGGACATGATTATAGAAAATTATATTACATTAATATGTTTACATTAATATTGAATATCTTTATTGTTGACCCCAAAAATGTACTTCCAACGTGGTCAACATATCTCAATGCCTCTTACATCCATGCAAATCTCGTTCCTGCATACTTAGACAAACCGTTAGTCATAAGTGGCTTCCTCCGATGGGGTTGAAGTTGGCCGCGCACGCTTCAATGTTCAATTCAGTTGGAGAAGTAAATATATGAGTGTAGAAGAGTTTTAGACGTGAACCTCCAATATAAAAAGGGAGTCGGCTTTGGGGATTAATAGATAAAATAGTGAAATAGCAAAATTATAGCTTGAGAGTCTAAACTTGCAATACCTTCAAAATGGCACTAAGTATGAGTTTTTATATTATAAAAAGTTGAAATGAGGGTCGTTGGATGGAAAGACGCGTGGCCTCATCCGTGCAGCTGATGCCTCTAATTTTAGTTATCAATCAATCATGCGCCTTAAATGTTAGTACCACTTTACCATCCATAATGCCTAGTTTGCGGCTTTGCACTTGACTGGATAGGCTGGCAGTGGCAGCAGTGACAGTGAATTGTCACATCAATCATGTATCATAAAGATTTCTTAGGATTTCTCGTGTGGAGCTCCTTCTGTGGCCTCGCCTCCACTCACTAACTGGATCTTCCCATGAGGGTTAGTGTGCTTTAGTGGGGTAGGAAATGTATTAGCTCAGCAACATGAATATATTTAGTTAGATCAGCCTTGTGTTAATATATTCTAGGACGGAGTGGGGCTCCATCTTTGCTCGCCACGTAGGATATTTGAGGCCCTGTAATCAAAGTGTAACAATAATCCCTAAAGTCCATGTATGATTATTCATATAGTACGTGGACTTTCAAGTTGGTGATAAAGAAAAAAGCAGCGCAACATGAAAAATTGTCCCTGAAGTTTATGTATGATTATTCATTTAGCGTGTGGATTTTCGAGGTAATGCCCTTGCTAAAGAGGGTGAGGCTGTTAGAGCAAGTGAAGTCGTAATAAGGTTGAATGAAGTGAGGCAAAACCCTTGCTAAAGAGGGCGAGACCGAAGGAAGCAAAGCGATACCCTTGCTAAAAAGGGCGAGGCTATTGAAGCAATTAAAACCTATAATAAGGTGTGAATAAAGCTAGGCGAGGCCCTTGCTAAAGAGGGCAAGATTGTTGGAGCAACTGAAGCCTGTAATAAGGTTGAAGGGAGTGAGACGAGGCCCTTACTCAAGAGGGCGAGATTGTTGAAGCAGCTGAAGCCTGTAATAAAGCTGAAGGAAGCGAGGTGACTAAAGAGGGCGAGGCTATTGGAGCAATTGAAACCTGTTGGGACACATGCTGCGATGATTTGAAAGCATCGCTTGGTTTTAAAGCGCAGCAAGTAAGTGGCGGCGGTTTCCCATACGTGTGTTGTGTGCGTATTTACTGTGCAATGATGATGACTTGTTACAGTTGGCAAAAATCACTCGAAACTTGAATGCGTGCATAATACGGAGCCATCTGAGTCATTCATTCAAATTTTGGCGGGCGTCCTTTTGGTTTTAACGTGCTAAATGGATGGACAAGTGTATGCTTGATATGTCCTTAGGGCTAATCCAATGGATGGGCATCACCCTACCTGCATATAAAAGAGACATACTTCACCATTTCTTCTCTTTTCACTATGCAAAAGCTTTTAAACGTTCGAAAAGCTTCCCAAGAATTCTCTGAGACTCCTAACCATCTTCATTACATTTTCAATGATCACTTGTAACTTCAAGCCTTTAGTGTGTTCGTTGCCGACATAAGTATTAGAATCTTACCTCATTTCGCGTTTGTTGCATCTAATGGCTTCTTTTCAAAGAAAAAGGTAAAAGAGGGGTCTTCCGAGGGAGTGAACATGGCGATTATTTGTGTCGAAGCTGGTTTGCCTCCTATAATCCCAATTGAGAGGATCATGGAGGTGGTGGGGGGGGGGGTTCACATAGTGCATGGATGATGCCAGAGGACCCCATAGGCTATAGTGTAAGGTGGGATGTCTTTGTGGCTAACAAGCATAGAAGAGAGTGAGTCGGAGACTTTAAGGAAGAGGTATAGGATCCCTGACACCATAGAGATGTCTGTATCCACCTCAAATGAGTGAGCTTATTTTCTTAGAAAGGGGTGTGTGGTGGAAAGCGTTTCTATTTTGAGTGGTGGGATGAAGCTGTCCCTATACCCTTTTCTTTTAGATACCTACTTGGACAATACAATTTAACTCTCATTCAATTAGTACAAAATTCATGGAGCCAATTGGCAGGCACCTTTCTTCTTTAGAAGGAAGTCACTCTTGGCGAGGATATTCCCCCATGTTTCTCAGACCATTTTTTAGTCTCGAGCCTCCAGTGGGGAGAGGATTGTAATAGGTAGTAATGTATGAACCCCATGTGGTCCGAATTCACCCTTAATCTGGGTACTCCAGCCTCGATAAATAACTAGAAGTCATCTTGGTTCTGGATTAGGGGTCGTTGGCAGACAGTGGTGGGGGGTGCGGTCTTAGAGATAACTGTGTCGATCCAGTATCACAAGTATAGTGAGTGTAACAGTCGACCTTTTTTTTTATTGATGTTTCAAACTTGCTCGCATTGCTAACTTGTCTATTTTGTAGCTATAGTTAGTAGGTTCGAGCTCAAACCTTCAAAGTGGGCCATTATCCAAGCCATTTACGAACTGCCTTAAAAAATGAGGTATCTCAAGAACATACTTGGAAAACAAGCTATGTTCGTAACACACCTTCTGATGGCGGCCAAGGGTAAGCAATCACCTCGTTATCTTTTTGGGTGATTGTACTCAGATTTTTTATAGCGCTAACATGAGAAGAAAGAATATGTCAAATTGACATGTTTTTCATGAGGTGTCTGGGGGAGTCAGAAAAGAAAAAAAACCACTGAGCATTGGCTCCTCCACTACAAACATCAAAGGACGAGTTGTCCTGTTTATCCAAGCAAACCCACTACATCTCCCAGAGAAGAAAGGGGACAAAAGAAAGGAGAAAGTTGAGCCTTCTAGGGAAAAGACCTAGAAGAGAAGGTTGGTCCTGACAAAGAACACCGAACTACCTCCATCTCCTAAATGCCAAACAACCATCGATGAGTCCTTAAAACTCACAATTGAACCCATTTCTTCCACACAGGCAATTGATATATAAGAGACCATTGATGAGGAAGTGAGCTTTGTGAAGAGGAGAAAAGGCAGGGAGGCCATCATAAGTGTTTCTTCTGAGGAGAAGGCCCAAGATTTTCTAGGAAGAAGTCTGACGAGATTGCCTCTGGCATGATGGAATTGCTTCTTGCCAAAGTCCAGCCAGCTGTGAAAGTTCACAAGTGTTAGATTGACAAGTATTCCTCTTACGCTGAGATCTGCGACTCAGTTTATTTGGTGGAGGCAGGCCTCGCCCTGCAGGTTCGCTCGCATGGCTTCTTCTTAAACGCCCGGATAGATATGAGGCAGCTGCGGTGCTCAACAAAGAATATCTGCAAAGGTCCTTCGATGTTGAGGCGGCGTTGAATAAGGCAAAATCTGAGGCGTCTTCTGCTAATGAGGCCATTGAAGCCTTCAAGGTTAAGCATGTAGAAAATAAGTCTATGGTGGAGTCACTTTCTAAAGAAAATAGTGAACCGAAGAAAGAAGTCCACCTCCACAAATCTGAAACAAATGTTTTGACGAAGAAGGTCTAAAACTCTAACAGCCTGCATCGGATTGCTTCGTTAGCCTTGGAGGCTGCCAATAAGGAGAAATGGGAATTAAAGGCTCAAGAAGCTGACATCTTGAAGTGGCAGCTGAGTGGGGCAAGGAAAACAGTTGCGAATGATTATGTCGCTCATTTTCATGAAACAGTTGAGTATGACGGCCTCGGTTTTATACTGGAGGAGGGTCATGTCCAATAAAGCCTTTGAGCGACTTACTGAATTGTATCCCTGAGTTCATTTGGCATCGGTGAAAGAGGAGTTCCTCCCAGCAGAGCTATCTACTCCTGTAGACGAAGCTGAAGATTCTATTGAAGAGGTCGACGGCCGAGTCGAGCCTTAGCTGGATGATGCTGCCACCTAGCTTTAAGCCTTTGATCCGTATGTTTTAGTTCTGTATCTTTCCACTGTATTCTTTATATAAAATTCTTCGATTCAGTTTCGCCTTAGTGCTTGTTAAAGTTATGATGAATGATGCAAACCAACTTGAACAATTAAAATATTTAATGAAACGAGTGCTGGTGTGATGAATCTGAATCTTGTATGAGCTTGTCGTAATTAAATTTAATTGGACAACGTACAAGCTTGCCATAATATGATTTAAATGAACATATGGGATTGCCATAACTAACTTTGAATATAGATATAAGCTCGACATAATATAATTTGAATATCATATGAGCTTGTCATATTTAAGGACAAATGCACGTGAGCTCGCCATAATTAACTCTGAATGAATGTATGGGCAAACAATAATTAACTTTAATATAATCTCCTATGAACTTGCCATAATTTAATTTGAATAACATATAGGCTCTCCATAATTAACTCTAAATGAACGTACGAGCTCGCCATATATAACTTGAATATAATCTCGTATGGGTTCGCCATAATATAATTTGAATAATACATGGGCTCGACGTAATTAACTCTAAATGAACGTATGTGCTCGCCATAATTAAGGACAAATGCACATAGGCTTGCCCTAATTAATTCTGAATGAACGTATGAGCTCGTTATAATTAACTTGAATATAATTTCATATGGGCTCGCCATAATTAAGGACATATGTACATGGGCTTGCACGAAGAGTTAACTTTGAATGAACGTATTGGCTCGCTATAATTATTTCTGAATGAACATATGTGCTCGCGATAATTAATTCTGAACTTGAATATAATCTCGTATTAGCTCGCCATAATTAACCTGAATATAATCTCGGTATGGGGTCGTCATAATAAAATTTAAATAACATATGGGCTCGCCATAATTACGGACAAATACACATGGACACACCATAATTAACTCTGAATGAACGTATGTGCACGCCATAATTAACTTGAATATAATCTCGTATGGGCTCGCCATAATATAATTTGAATAATATATGGGCTCGCCATATTAAGGACATACACATGGGCTCGCTATAATTAAATCTGAATGTATGTATGAGCTTGCCATAATTAACTTGAACATAATCGTATATCATAACATATGGGCTCGCTATAATTAACTCTGAATGAACATATGGGGTAGCTATTCCATGCAAAGACTTCTTCCACGACGTTTGTGATATTCATGGACGGGATTTGTTTAGGAGATGATGGTAAGCATACAACATCTTTATTAACAAAAGGTACAAAAAAGCTAAGAATCCAAGCATAAAATAACAAAAGTTTATTGATAGCATATTCTCAAATACTCGACATTCCGGGTGTGGGGTTGCACATTTTCCTCTAAGCTCTCGATTCTAAAAGTCCATGGCCTTGGTTCGTCAGATATATGGTAGGGTCCTTCCTAATTGGGTTACAATGTGCCCACACCAGGTTCTTTGGAGGAAAGGAAAACTCTTCTTAACACGAGGTTGCCCATTCGGAATGACTTCTTCTTGAACTTGACATTGTAGTATCAAATCATTTTTCGATGGTAGGAGGCTATTTTTATTTGAGAGTCATCTCTCCTTTTTTCAAGAAAATCCAACTCAATATCTTTTCATTTCATCATTTGGTATCTCATTGAAGTGTAGGCGATGAGGCAAAGATAGCCCTATTTCAATTGGACTCATGCTTCGTAATCGTAGGCTATTGAGAAAGTGGTCTCTCCTGTTGCGATTCGACTAGTGGCACAAATTTCCATAATACGTGGGGAGCTCATCTACCAACACCCCTTTTGAAGCATTAAGCTTATTTTTCAAGGTATGCTTGATGGTCTTGTTAACTACCTCTACCTGACCATTTTCTTAGGGGTATATGGGGGGTAAGCGAAATGCTTCTTAATGCCCAATTATTCACACAAGTCCCTGAATTTTTTATTGTCGAACTGCATTCCATTATCAAATACAAGTGAGCGGGGAATCCGGAACCGACAAATAATGTTCTTCCAAATGAACTTCGAAGTTTTGGCCTCGGTGATCTTTGACAGGGGTTTATCCTTGACCCAGTTGGTGAAATAATCAAACAGGCTCCAAGGGAAGAGTGTCTACTGGTTCCATCGTCATGTCGATATTCGAGGCCTCGGTGAATTCTGCTGACAGTTGCCCATCATGGAGGTCCTTGGCTTGTACGAAATATTGAACTCGCTTAGATCTACAGCCCATTTCATTAGCCTTCCCAAAGCATCAGGTTTTTGAAGCTTTAGTGGGAAGTTCATTAATACCCGTATACTGTGGGCTTGGGAATAGGACCTCAATTTTCTAGAGGCGATTATCAGGGAAAGAGCAAGCTTCTCCATGTCTGTGTATTGTGATTTTGCTTATAAGAGGGCCTTGCTTAAGTAAAAAATAGGTAGTTGTACACCACCTTCTTCCCTTACAAGTGCTGAACTCATAGCTTCTGGAGACACAGTGAGATATAGCAATAGTATTTCTTCTTCCTTTGGCTTTGAGAGGAGGGGACTTGTCCCAAGTGTTTCTTCAGCTCTTGAAAACCACTTCGCACTCCTCACTTCATTGAAACCTCTTTCTTCCTTTGAGGATCTTGAAGAATGTGAGGCATCTATTGGTTGCCTTTGAGATGAATCAACTCAATGTTGCTAGATGACCACTTAGGCTTCACACTTCCTTGGGCTTGCAGAGGGACCTCATGTCTAGTAAGGCCTTGATCTTCTCCGAGTTCACCACTATGCCTCGCTGATTCACCATATAACCTAAGAATTTTCTAGAGGCTACTCCAAAAGCACATTTTTGCGGGTTCAGACTCATCTTATACTTCCTTAAAACCTAAAAAAAGACCTCCAGGTGTTCGACGTGGTTTGCAGCTTTGAGACTTTTTACCAACATGTCATCCACATAGACCTCCATTATTTTACCAATGAGGTCGGCAAACATCCTGTTAATAAGCCTTTGATAGGTAGCCACAACATTATTCACACCAAAATGCATGATTTATATCAATAAAGCCCCATATATATGATGAATGAAGTGTTTTTCCTCATCGGATAGGTGCATGGGAATTTGATTTTATCCCGAATATGCATCCATAAAACTCAATAGCTCATGCCCTACTGTTGACTCCACAAGTTGATCAATCCTTAGGAGCAGGAAACTGTTTTTGGAACATGCTTAATTGAGGTAAGAGAAATCTATGCAGACTCTTCACTTACCATTGTGTTTCTTCACCAGAATGGATTAGATATCTACCAAGGATAGACAACTTCCTTGATGAACTCGTTGGATATTAACTTTGCACCTCCCTCTTCAAGGTTTCATATCTTTTCGGGTTCAAAGCCTTATTCTTTACCTATAGAAGGTGAATTTTGAGTCAACATTAAGATGGTAGCAACTAACCTTAGGATGAATGCCCACCATATCTTCATGCTTCCATGAAAATACAGCCAGGTTCTTAAGCTGGGAGCTTTTGAGCTTTTGCTTGACTTCCAAGTTCAACTCATTTCCCACNTTCAAAGCCTTATTCTTTACCTATAGAAGGTGAATTTTGAGTCAACATTAAGATGGTAGCAACTAACCTTAGGATGAATGCCCACCATATCTTCATGCTTCCATGAAAATACATCCAGGTTCTTAAGCTGGGAGCTTTTGAGCTTTTGCTTGACTTCCAAGTTCAACTCATTTCCCACCTGGAGCATCTTCGTGAGATCTTACAGATCTATAAAAAGAAACTCTAACTCCTCAACTAGGGTTGCTTGGGAGTTCGATTTCATGATTCTAGGATCCAAACCTACATCTAGAATCCATTCTTCAGGGCTAGCCCCTTCTGTAGCGACATCTCAACATCTTCCCTTGTTTAGGGGTCGAACCTTTTAGAGGTGCGTCAAGCATTTAGTTGTCTACCAGAACCATATTTGTACTATGGAGATCTAGAGGTACGTCAAGCATTCCAATCTTAATGTTGACTCAAAATTTACTTTCCATAGGCAAAGAATAAGGCTTTGAACCTTAGGATGAATGCCCACCATA
>CAIGRP010112679.1:0-30502 GCA_903798385.1 Fraxinus cuspidata | reverse complement strand
AAAAAAATGAGCAACGTGGATGAAACGTGCATAACTTTCAGTTCGGGTGTCAAATTTCCGTCCATGAGTACATTCCAAAAAAGGCACGAAATTCTACACAAGGAAAAAGAGGTTTCAAAATTCTATGCGATCACTATGTGATCACATAGACCAATTTGGACGTAAATTTTTTCAAATTTCGCATAATCTTCTATCATGTTAAAATTCTATTTTTGATATCTTTTGTAATCTTTTTGACTTTATTTCCATTTAAACTTGGATTTAGATAAATGAAACCTATTATTTCATTGAAAAGAATACATTATTGAGAATTATTTTGTAATGCAAATTTGCTTTCAATTATTTGTTCTTCGTTGGACAATTTGTAACTTATCAAGAATCATTCTTGTAGCGTTCAAATCAATCGGGTAAGATTCTCAAATATTCAATCAAAAGGGTCAACATTTGTTATTTTCGAATCAAATCCAAAACTTTGATTATTTTGGCTATCTTGGGTTCGATTTCAATCTAATTGTGGGTTTCGTAGTTTTTCATTACGTGGGTTCACATCATCTAGGAAGAGATATAAATCTATGAGATGTCATAAATGTCAAGGCTTTGGCCACTATAGAAGTGAGTGCTCTAATGGTAAGAGAAATCAGGGTAAAGCTATGAATGCAACTTTCACTAATGACGAGTCTAACTTGGATAATAAAAGTGAGATGTCCACTCATGCGGAGAGTGAGAAGTTCATGGCCTTCACTGCTAGAATTAAAAATGAATCTCATAAGGCCAGTGAGACGGTTGAGGAAATAGATAGTGGTGAGCAATCTAATGAAGGTGAGGAAGATGTGGAAGAGATTTTTTAGACTTATAAAAAATTATTTGAAGAGAGTCTTAAGATTAAGAAGGTGAATAAAGTCGTGCTTAAGAATGTAAATGAACTTGAACTAGTTAATAAGAAACTTGTAGATGACCTCCAGGAGTCTACCTTGTGCCTCAATAGACTAGATACTGTGAATCAATCTCTAAATTCTAAGATTATGGATCTTACATGTGAACTTGAGAAGTCCTCTAGGAGAGTTAGTGAGCTGACCATAGAGAATGATAAATTAGAAATCCAGGTTAAGAACCTTTTGAGCGAACTTGAATATTCCAAGTCTCAACTTCTTGCTTTCTCTTGTGAATCTGAGAAACTATATAGTCTTTTAGGGTTGAACAAGCCTGTTGGGAACATGGGATGTTTAGGATACAAGCAAACCGATCGTACTAGGGCTAGTACTTCCAAAACCATTCTTATTTCTGCCACCAACCAGTTTATGTATGTTCCAATCCTAAACTCAAGAACAAGGATATCGTAGGACAAAGGCCTACTGGACAATGTATGACCTACCAACCTAAGAATAGATATGAGCAACCACATAACTTTCGACCTAGGTTTGCCCCTACTTGTTTCAATTGTGGCAAGCTAGCATATATAAGGCCTAGATGTCATAAATTCCAGAATTGAAATAGAAGTAAAATTTTCATTAGAAATAGAAATCAGGATTTTGATGGTCGAATTGATTTTCTCACTAATCAAATGAGTCATTTGACCAAGTTAATGACACAGTTGACTCAGAATAAGTCTTGTATTTTTTACTACTTTAATTATTATTGTGGAAAAGTAAGCATGCTCCATGATCTGAAATGTTAAGAACCTATTGGCTTAGTGTTAGGACTTATGTTGTATTGGTAATTTTTTAGACAAAATGATTATTGTAAAAGAATACGATTTTTATAAAATAGTTGTAAAATTCAAGAAGTTTTTTAGGGGGTATACATATCGATGAACTTGGAATCTTTGGGTTCGAGTAAGGAACAAGGAGAAAAAGTTGTCGGATTTACACTAGTCCTCCCCTAGTTGATACTTGAGCGGAAAAAATAGAATCATTGTCGCCTGCGTATTGCTTGAGCGACACACCTATCGCTTGCCTGTCGCTAGCCTAGCGCTCAAGCGTATGTGTTATACTTGAAATCTTAGTTTGTGTTTTTCATGTGTTCTATCTATCCTATGCTACCTAAGTATCTCTTATTATAAATACCGAATACTCAATACGTTTTTGTGGGTGGTTAATCAATGTTTCACATCTTCATAACATCATTCCAAGATCCAAGAACACATCCCAACATTAAGATTAAACTTTTGATTCTTGAGATCAATCAACCACAAGTTGGGAAAAATATCGAATTCATATGATCCAAAACAATCACTTCCTAGATATTATTACGAAGATACTTTCTCAATAGCTTTAAGAGGTTGTTGGAGATTGACGGAGGTTAAACCACAGTCACACGAAGAGTACAAGAACAAGGCGTTATTGGTGATCCACAGGAGATAGACAATTTCAAGAGATCGAGAGCAGGTTTGAGTGAACACATTCTGGCTAGATCATACTGTAAGTTTTTACTATCTATATTGGAAGTTACTGGCTTGGTCCTGGAATTTTTACCTAGTTAAGGGTTTTCTCCATAAACAAATAATGTGTTAAAAATACTGCTTTAATTTTTATTGTGGCAATTCAACATAGGATAAACTTGATTGATTGAATAAGTATCTAGAACAATTAAAAAGTGAGTTGTTGCTTTTACTTGGTAATTTTAATTCTGCGTTATTCACCCCCTTTAAGTGATTTTAAGGTTGAATTAGTAACTTTCACTGAGCAATAGCCAAAATCTGTAGCATGGGAGATAGGCACGAACTCGAGCCATTTAAGGACCCAGACCACACAAGGACCTTTAGCTAATCGTTGATCGACCGATTCTGAGCTTCTCATAGCCTAAACTGGGGTGTACTCGGATATAAATTTGATATCACATATATTTGGATTTCTTATAATCATGCTATAAAACATGCAATTTCAAGCTTGTATTACAACTAAAATCATAAATTCCTAAACACATATTTAATTTGCACATTCTTAAACATAAAGCTTACATTTGAATATTTAGTCTTTTTAATAATCATGCTATAAAACTTGCAATCCAATGCTTGTATTGCAACTTAAATCATTAATTCCTAAACACATTTAATTTGTACATTCTTGCACATAAAATATATATTTGAATCTTTGATCATATTTTTTCATGATGCCAAACAAGTGTAAGCAACATCCTACCTCAACTAAGCATAAGCTGAGCATATGGATACTCACATTCCTCATATAAGAAACAGATAGAAAATTTACTCACTCTTTATAATATATGTATGTGATAATAGAAGGCATTCATGAAGCTTATAACATCCAAAACAAGGCACACGAATTGTCCTCTACTGCCTTCATTCCACCGTCTATGCCACTTCGTTACACTTTGTTTTCTTGTTTCCAGCTAATCTCCAAGGGTTTAAGCATAGAAACTCGATCCTAGGTGTCTTGTGCATGAAGTGGTAATGACTTAAAAGGGATACACGTGCCCCTACAACGTTAAATTTCAGTCACCAAGTGTATATAGCTACTGTTCCAGCAGCTACAGGTGCCTAATTTGAACATGAATTTGAACCTCAATTCTTTACCTATTGGTAAATATCAAATTCCCCCTTACAGTAATCATCTAGTACTTTATAAAGCAATTTGAATCATCTCAAATGGATACTCATAGAGCTCAAACGAAGCCCCTAAATTTGACTGTCCAAACATGCTGAAATTTGAAATTTTCAGTCTTCATTTCAAATTTGGGTCCTAGTTTCGGATTTCCTTCTGATTTGGTCCTTTAGTATATTTCTTATATATCTTTGAACATTCAGTTAGCTTCCCAAACATTTAATTTTGGTCCCTAATCTTAATTAATCATAATTTCCTTACATGACACTTCGGAATACTTCTAGACTTTTCAAAACGTCCCTAACCTCCAAATTTTCACTGTAACGTAATTAAAAAGTACCTCAAATTTTTTGGGACGTTACAAAAAATATGTAAATTTATGGAATGATTCTCCTTTAAGTTCCTTCTTCAAGCTATACTTTTCTTACATTCAATCTTTTCAAAGTTTATTCGTGTTTTGTAATCTGGAAATACAAAACACGAGCCTCTCTATATTGGCTTATTCTCCCCTAAGTATTTGGGTTGTGTTCGTTAGTGCAAGACGAAGACACGGTATTTTGATTCCATTGTATCTTAGAGGCATATTTGCTTACCCATGTGAATTACCAGAGTGGCGACTAATATCATCTTAATAATAAGTAATAGAGAAACATCTTCATCTATGAGTTTGGTTTAATCTTCTATATTGGTTATTGTGATTTGTCCAATTTCTTCAACTTAGAATTCAATGGGATTTTCTCCAACTTCGTCAATAGTACCGGCCATTATGAAGATAGCACCAACAACCCTAAGACAATATTTTTGTGATGGCATGACACCACCATTGCCTTCTATTTGAGATATGAAGTAAATCTGTCAAATTGGAGTGGTTAGAGAAATACCGAAAGGACTCTTGCAACAATCAAATTTTAGATTGATATCAAAATGGATAATTAGAAAAGACAAGAGTCTCATTCATGCAAAATAGAGAGAATTGGTAATAACGAACAAATATCATGGTAAAACTTAGAAATGTTCTTGCATGTTATATTTTTTGTTGTACGTTAATTTACTTGTATATACTAAAATTAAAGAATAGAAGGTTGTCATTAAGCTTTATGGTTAACATGCACAAGCAGAAAGTAATATATTTATGGAAAAATTCTAAATTTGGTATTCTTGATTCTTAAATCCTTTAAATGCCGTAGAATCTTGCATGTTTCGACTCTCATCACATACCATATCCCAATTAGTAGGTTGTGTGGTTTTCAAGATTAATTAATGTGATACAATTCTATTCACTTCATTCAAATTTGGTATGCGTATTGCACGCATAATATAAAACATACTAATCAAGTTCCAAGTTGTGGAACTTACTTGAAATCCCAAAAACGAGAGTTAGAATTACTTGTCTTTGTTGTTTGATCCGTGCACTGCCAAACACTCATCTTTTGGTTAGAAACTCGATCACAATGGAAGGAGTTTGATATCCCCAATCCAAGAACCAACTTAGAGATGTAAATTTGGCAAAATCAAGTCAAAACTCATATGTATTTTCACACACATTTCTGCATCCGAATTTTACATGAATCTTATGGTTTTGGAGGATTGTGAGTTATATAGAAGTCGTATGTGGTGGGGAGGTTAAGATTCAAATTCAAACTTCAACTCTTTCAACTTCTTCCTCCAAACTATTCTCATGCAATTCGAGTTGGTTTAGCTCACATGGGCGGCCCATTTTATACCAACAAGTCTCACTCGCACATAATGGACCTGACCTAGTTCTAATATAAGTATGTTTGATGGATATTATTGAGGAAATAATGTATTTTAAATAGTGATATAATATGAAGTATGTGGTTAAAAAGTAAAGAAAAATTATTAATGTAATGGAAAATATTATTTTATTGAAGAATGTGTGGTTGAAAATGAGTTTTGAAATAATATATTTTGAAAGAATGTGTACCAAACAAGGACATAATATTAATTATATCTATTTCAAGATCTCCTAGTCCATAGAGGTAAATGGATTGTGTAACCACTAAGTTAATTTAAGAGCACGCAACACTATACACGTTTTAGGGATATATAGAAGATCTACAAGAGAAAAAACATTTCTTGCTAGATATATTTGTAACACTAGTTTGAGTATTTCTAACCACTCAAAAATTCAAAGAATATATTCAAATTTCTCATTTACATTGTATTCACAATTGTGTTACAAAATCTAAAAAAAGGTTAACAGAATTGTCTGGTCCGTGAATACAAGCTGATGTGTTCAACATGACAATCTTCATTTCCTACTTGAATCCCTTAATTTCAAGTTAGCTGATTTTCTTGACATATCCCATCAAACCACATCGACCATAGTTATTGACAATAAACTAAAGTACAACATCGAAATAAAATTTTGAGAAACAATCAAAATTCATGAGGATAAATAAGTGAGGTCTATGTTCCTCAGATACTCACACAATAAAGAATCAGGAATCTATTTTTTTCATTTCTTATTGGTTGTTAAAGCACACATAGTATGAAACATGTGTTTCAATATTTTCTCCCTTTTGTAGGATGTATGTCTCATTTTACAAATTGAATACACCTTACATATATTAGTTCAAATATTCCTCAATTTTTTACGTGAGTTCTCATTATATTTATTCATCTAGGTAATTTCAATCGAAAACTCGATCGAGCTATAAGACAAGTCTAATGGATAATAAATTTCATTTCAATTACTAGTTGTAATCTCATCTTGATAGTTCATCAAAGCAACTGGATTATGTATATAACATGATCACTTAGTCTCATCTCCACACACACCAACATGTCTGAGGCAATTGTTTGTGTAAGTAAATCAATCTTAATTTGTTTGACATACTTTTTATATCCATATAAAACAATAATCTAGTAATTAGAACAAAAGATTACTTTCAATATATGAACTCAATAATTGTTCACTAATGGACTAATATGTAAAGATTACATAGTACATAATTTATGTTCTATGCAATACCAAAGATTTAACATGAGTTACAAAAACATCTCTAGGGATATGTTTAGTAAATGTATCAGTTACCATTTAGTGGGTAGAAATATATTGCAAAGTCACTTCTTTCTTTCCTATGATGAGTCTTACAAAGTTATACCTTGTATCAATAAGTTTAGTTTTGTCATGATATTTGGGATCCTTTTTATATGTAATAGCTACATGACTATCACAATAAATCAATGTAGATTCCACATTACAACTAAGGACTCTTAGATGCTGAAAGAATCTCCCAACCAAATAGCTTCATGTACTGCTAAAGCACTTACTACGAATTATGCTTCTATTAGACCAGGAAATGTATGTTTGTTTCTTTCTACTCCAAGAGATGGCATAATTCTTAAGCAAGAATGCATATCTCGAAATTGATTTGCACTCATCTAGGTCGCCACACAAATCATTCCCTTGATAGCACAAAGAATAACTAGCAATACCCTTCAAGTATCTCAATATCCTTTTAATAGCTTTTCAATGCCCTCTTTCAGGATTAGATTGATACTTGTTGACCAAACCAACGGTATAACAAATGTCGGGATGAGTAAACATCATAGCGTACAATAAGCTGCCAACCACACTAGAATATAGTACTCTAGACATTTCCTTTTTTTTCCATGAAGAATCTTAAGACACGTGTGAAGACTTCGAGTATCGCCATTTGATACAAGAGTCTAAATGGGGTTGTAATTCTTCACTTTGAATTGTTAAAGAATCTTTTTTATATATGACTCTTGTGATGGAACAGGAAGTCTTTTTGAATGATCTATGGATTTTAACAATTAATATGTAATTTGTTACACTCATGTCTTTCGTTTCAAAATTTGAGGACAACCATTTCTTAATGGTTTTAACATACACAATTTCATTCCCAGCCAATAAAATGTCACCTACGTAGAGAGATAAAATTATAAAATTCTCATTGGATCTTTTCAAATAAAAACAGTGATTTTCGTCCATCATGACAAAATTGTATGAGATAATCACTTTATCAAATCTCAAGTTGATCTAGAAGTCTACTTTAGCCATAGATTGATTTTTTCAATTTACAAACTTTATTCTCTTGATCAATTTTAATGAAACCTACCACTTGCTGGATGTAAATTTCTTCATCCAATTTTCCATTGTGAAAGGAAGTCTTTACGTTCATTTGATATAATTTTAAATCTAAATGTTCTATTATGGCTAAGAGCAGGCGAATTGAAGTAAATCTCACTACTGGTAAAAACGTTTCTTCATAATCTATACCTTCTCGTTGAATATAACCCTTTGCTACTAAGCGAGGCTTATACCTCTCTATACTTCCATTATATCTTCACTTTATTTCCATTTCTTCTTCCGTTTTTTGTTGTAGGGAATGATAAAGCTTCTTGTATTGATTTTGGTTCTTCGTCATCTTCTAGAGATGCTATGAAAACTTGTTCTTCAATTTCGAAATGACGTTTACGTATGCTTTTTCTATTACTCTTACGAAGTGAAAGCTCTGATGTGACCTTGTCGCTTAGAAATAAGTTCCTCCCACTAGATCATCAGGTAAAAGTGTTCCCCGTTGCACCTTAATTAATTCATCAAGTAAAACTCCATCATCTAATTCAAATCAAGGTTCTCCCTTTTTAATCTCTCCCTTGCTAGGAAAATCGCTCTAAAAAATGTCACATCACGTGACTATTTCGGTTATAGTCATATCCAGATTCTCACCTATGAACACATACTATTTGGACTGATGTGAGTGTCTTAAAAGATACACTTCTTGCTTCGTGGACTCAATTTACCAAACATGCTTGAGGAATCATGGATGTAAGCAACTAATTCTTAATATCTAAGATAACTCAAATCAGGAGATCTACTTGTCCAAAGCTGTTTGTTATAATAAAAAATGGGAAATTGTTGACCTATGTTTGACTTTATCCTTAATGTTTTGATCATAACGGACAAATTGATTTCTGTTTCTGACAATTGATTTTAAGTCTTCAAATCATCCTATATAATATTGATCGATCAAGGACAAAAATGTCGATGTCAAGACTTTCACATTACAAATCGGACTTACAATGAACAAAATTGAACAATCGGAATTACAATGAAGGAAGTGATGAAAGTTGAGCATTCAAGATAAATCATTCGATACAAAGAGTTTCAGTAGTCAAGCATCAAAGGAAGACATTGGATTAGACTTTTATGTTCACTTATAAAAGTATAAACACTTCAATTCTTAGCATTAAATGATGAAAGCTCAAAAACTATTTTTGATATGCTAAAAATTACTTTAATCATTGCTTGCATAAATCATTTTTTAAACGAAAATTGATTTTCAAAATCGTAAGTGAAAATTGATCATATTTTAAATATTCACATTGGACCATGCAAAGACAAAATGGATCAAACTGATGAAATGTAGACGTGCAGACAAAACATTGTATCCAGACGTCCGGATGTCCATGCAGACATCCGGGTCATGTAACATTCACTTTTTTTACCATTCGACGCTTGGTGTACAACGGCTAGTTTTTGTACGTTCGGACAAGTAAGTAAACACCCGATTGACTATCAGTTCTATATATTTTTGTTCATTGAACTTTATAAATACATTTTTTTTTTGGAATTCATTAAGAGACTTTTTGAGAGCATTAAAGTGAGATATTTCTTAGCAAAATTACATTGATCTTATATCTTATTTATCATCAAATCATTTATTGTAAAAACATTTGATTGAGTGAATCAAATCCTTTATTCATTTTCATCATAAAAGTTATCTCATCTAACACTTGAGCTTTTATTTATTGCTATTCATTGAAGTGTTATCCTTTCTCTCTCTCTTAGCACTTAATTTGACTATATCAATTATTAAGAGTGAAGTTTCAAATTATTATTTCTCTTCATATATGTGGGTCATATTGAATAAGTACTCCTTATGTGTAAATCACCGAAAACTTTGTAAAATTTTGGATTGCGCCTAAGTCAGTCAAATATAGTGAAAAAGGTTTTGATTGTGACGAAGAACTCGGTAATAGAGAACAAAGATAATCGATTTGGATAAAACTTATAGCTTTCGCAATCGTGTTCTTTGTTTAATTGATATACTCATTCTAAAATTGTTTCAAACTTTGATGTAATCTTTCAAAAAAGTTTTAAAAATCAATTCATGCCCTCTTGATTAGATATTCTTGAACTTTCACTTACAAAATCAACACTAATGGATGCAGTAAGGATGAATGTAGGAGTAGTGGGGACATCATTAAGGACCAAACAACACACTGCATCAAGGTTTTTTCATCATCATATGGTCCATGTCCGATTTTGGAGGCCGAGCTCAGAGCTAAATCGGATGGGATTCTACAGGCCAGATGACTTGGTATTTCTGATATTTGGGTTTAGGCAGATTTGACTATGGCTATTTATTACATCATTAAGGGTGGAGGACCATGGACAATTTAGAGCATTCTTAGAAAGATTAGAGACCTAATCTCTTTCAACATAGACATAGTTTCCCATCTATAGATAGGGAAACCAATTGCAGACTCGATTGTTTCAAAGGGTTGGGATCAGCGTTACTATCAGGAGTATAGACCACTCAATCTACCTTGACAGATTAGTCATGTAACACTCCAAATTTTCATAAAAATTGGAGTGTTAAAAAAAAAACTCACTTTTCTTTACATTAAATGTGTTCCGATAGAATAAATTTCTTTATAAAAATAACTGGAATATTCATAAATTCAAACGAAATCATGGAAATTGTATCTTTAAAAATTCATAATCACCTAACTAATTAAACAACGTTTCTTTGAACAACCTGAACTAATAAATTGAATGACAAAAAAATTTAATGTTTATTTTCCTTCAATCCACTGGAAGCCCACATCACCATCCACCACGAATTCAATCGACCCGAACTAACCTAAAAAATTATTTTAAGAGTGTGTATTTAAAAAACCTAGTAACATACGTATAATTTCCATACACAATTATATAATAATTAATTTAAACACTTCATACACTCTTTTCTTATATGGTATATCGGTGGCCAAACAACACACCCATCTTAGATTTTCTTAAATTTTTGAAGGGTTTCATATATCTTTATAGAGAACCCAATAGAGTTCACATTTTTTTAAGTCTAACCTAAAGGTTCATTGGGAATTCATGCATAAATTACTTAGAGTGTGTTTGGTGCATATTAAAATGAGATAATGCATTTTTTTTAAAAGTGATTTGATTGGGAATATGTAGTTGAAAAAGAAGGAAAAATTATTGATGTGATGGAAAATATTATTTTATTGAAAAATGTGTGGTTGAAAATGAGTAGAATAATGAGAATGAAAAAAAATAATGTGGCTCAAATAGGGGCTTAATATAAAAAGTACACGAAAACAAACCACTTGTACAAAAGTATATTTACTTGATTTTGAAAGGTTGAAAATAATAAAATCTTGCATGTAAAAATTCTCATATTATTTTTCTATACTTTTTCCTCCCTTTCTCTGTGTGTGTGTGTGTGTGTGTGTCATGGCTCTCTTTATTTTCTGTGGTGAAATATATATATGTTATCCTAATCCAAAATCAAAAGGTATCATACACGTGGCCATCAACAAGTTTAAAATTAATAACCAACTTAATTAAATACTAATAAATGATAACTTCTTTAAACTTAAATATCTTGGGTATTACTTATTCGAATTAACTTTCCTCATGTCGAAGATTTCTAATTAATTACAAACTACGAAGAGAGTCCAATATTAATATATTAAAACTCGCCTTATCAAAATTTATTTATTTGACCCAAAAATATAAGAATTAAAACCTATTTCACTAGTCCACCAACTTTTCAAATTATAAAAGTATAGCATATAGAATAAATAAATTTTATTCAATCTTGTGAATATGCAAATAAAAAAAAAACTCAAAACAATAAGTAGAAATTTGAGAGTCCTTAAAATGTAATTTTTTTATAGTTGGTAAATTACTATTAAAACTCACTTATTTGAACCTAATAACTCTTTAGAAAATGTCCATGCTCTGATACCAAACTGTAACACTCCAAATTTTCATAAATACTGGGGTGTTACAATAAAAAATAAAAAAAACTCATTTTTCTTTATATTAAATGTGGAACGATGGAATCAATTTCTTTATAAAAATAAGTGGAATATTCATAAATTTAAATTAAAACATGAAAATTGTACCTTTAAAAATACATAATCTCCTAACTAATTAAATAACGTGTCTTTCAACAAACTAAACTAATAAATTGAAGGACATAAAAACTTAATGTTTATTTTCCTTTAATCCATTGGCTGTCCACATCACCATACGGCCACGAATCCAATTGACCAGAACTAACTTGTAAAATTATTGTAAGAGTGTGTATTTAAAACATCAGTAAGATACATGCAATTTCCATATACAATTATATAACAATCAATTTAAACACTTCATATTACTCTTCTCTTATGAAGTATATTGCTAACCAAACGACACACATATCTTAAGTTATCTTAAATTCCCAAAAGATTTCATACATCTTTATAAAGAACCCAACAGAGTTCACATTTTTTAGGCAATTTATGCATAAATTACTGAATATAAAAGTATACGAAAACTAATCACTTGTACAAAAGAGAACCTTGATTTTGAAAGGTTGAAAAGAACAAAATCTTGTTCCTATTATTTTTCTATACTTTTTCCTCACTTTCTCTGTGTGTGTGTGTGTGTCCTGGCTCTCTTTATTTTATGTGGTGAAATAATATATATATATATTTTTTTTATTTTTAATAAAAAATAAAGAGTTTTAATATATTAAAACTCTCCTTATCAAAATTTATTTATTTGACCCAAAAATATAAGAATTAAAACCTATTTCACTAGTCCATCAACTTTTCAAATTATAATAATATAGCATATAGAATAAATAAATTTTATTCAATCTTGCGAATAAGCAAATAAAAAAAGAACTAAGACACTAAGTAGAAATTAGAGAGTCCTTAAAATGTAATTTTTTTATAGTTAGTAAATTACTATTAAAACTCATTTATTTGAACCTAATAACTCTTTAGAAAATGTCCATAGAAAGGTAGACATGTGCTCTGATACCAAACTGTAACACCCCAAATTTTCATAAATACTGGGGTGTTACAATAAAAAAAAAAAAAAACTCACTTTTCTTTATATTAAATGTGGAACGGTGGAATAAATTTCTTTATAAAAATAAGTGGAATATTCATAAATTTAAATTAAAACATGAAAATTGTACCTTTAAAAATACATAATCTCCTAACTAATTAAATAATGTGGCTTTCAACAAACTAAACTAATAAATTGAAGGACATAAAAACTTAATGTTTATTTTCCTTTAATCCACTGGTCGTCCACATCACCATCTGGTCACGAATCCAATTGACCAGAACTAACTTGTAAAATTATTGTAAGAGTCTGTATTTAAAAAATCAGTAAGATACATACAATTTCCATATACAATTATATAACAATCAATTTAAACACTTCATATTACTCTTCTCTTATGAAGTATATTGCTAACCAAACGACACACATATCTTAAGTTATCTTAAATTCCCAAAAGATTTCATACATCTTTATAAAGAACCCAACAGAGTTCACATTTTTTAGGCAATTCATGCATAAATTATTGAATATAAAAGTATACGAAAACTAATCACTTGTACAAAAGAGAACCTTGATTTTGAAAGGTTGAAAAGAACAAAATCTTGCACGTAAAAACTCCTATCATTTTTCTATACTTCTCTCTCTCTCTCTCTCTCTCTCTCTCTCTCATGACTTTCTCAATTTTCTTTGGTGAAATAATGAGAACTCTTACAGTATTTATAGATAAAATTCTCAATTGAATTTGTATGCAACTAGAATTGAAAAACTGTTAATGCAAGGAATTTGAATAAGAATTGGTTTCAATTGATAGAATTAGGATTACTATTAAACTTTATTGTAATTCAATTATGATTACAATTAAACTTATGAAGATAGAATTTATATGCAATTAATGATTTTCCTAATTAAAATACTCAACCAATCATTATCTTCTAATAACATTTATATTAAGGTAATGAAGTAACACGTGGAAGAATTTGAAAATTGGTTTTATTTGACTTTGCATTCTAGTTTTAGAATTGAAGTTATCAAGAGTAATGAAGTTTTAATCAAATTAGGATTACAACTAATCATGATCAAAATTAGAATTAGAATTATCTTTTTTTTTTAAAATCCTAATCAAAAAGGTATCTATGCACGTGGCCATCAACAACTTTAAAATCAATAACCAAATTAATTAATTACTAATAAATGATAACTTCTTTAAATTTAAATATCTTGAATCTAACTTATCCGAAATAACTTTTTCTTGAGTCGAAAACTTCTAATTAATTACAAATTACAAAAAGAGTCCAATATTGATGTACTAAAATTTGCTCTATCAAAATCTATTTATTTGACCCAAAAATATAAGAATTAAAACTCATTTCACTTTAGTCCATCAACTTTTCAAATTATAAAAATATAGCATATAAAACAAATGAGTTTTATTCTATAAATTTTTAGGGCGTCACAAGGCCCCAGTTTGGCCTCCATTAAATTACAATTCAATTTTTTTCTCCATTCTTATTAACCACACATTCTCCAATAAAATAATATTACATGTAAATTCAAAAACTTTTCCTTCTTTTTTTATCCACATATTCTCCAAAAAATTACTATTTATCTCATTATAATGAGGAATAATGAAAACCAAAAGGCATTAGGCAACTTGTACAGATTGACACATATAAATTGCCCAGCTTTAGATGTTTATTAATTAGTTTCATTTGAATTTATTTTCTTTGTATGAGAAATAGTACTTCTCTATTTATTACTTTTCATTTATTTTTTGACATTTGTTGTTATGTTTTATTCAGGAAGTTAGGTTTTATGGCCCCCTCCTTTCATGTGTACTGGCCTATTTTATAATTGTCATTGACCTTCTTGGTGGAGCCTAAAAACCTACTAGGGATGTGTGGATATCTTAAAAATAAAAAAAAAGCAAACTAAAAAAAAATATTTAATTTTTTTTTTTGCAATTTTTTTCTCATATATAATAAAGAATTAAGCACTTAATCACATATAAATAACAAATTTTAAGACTTAATATTTTTCCTACCCCCAAACTTAAAGTAGATATTATTCTCAATTTCTTGAAGTATAATCTAGCAACATAAGGGATGAGGAAGAAAGGAGGTAGATACTCCTCAAATTTTTTATTTGATATTAGACGTAAGCTTGTTGGATCCATTCATTCTGGTCTTCATCTTGTTGAGCTACCTCAACTTGATATCATTGTACTTTCAAAAGATGGAAGAAAATATAAGAGTCAAGAAATAGTTTAAAAGCTACTACGTGGTGTGTATGATAACCTATTCTTTTTCGTCCTTGGAGCCTTGATAAATGTTTCGTATGCTTTTTCTACTATTTTTTACCCAAAAAAATTTTGTTCTAGACTTAAAAATAGATATGATGACCCTTTTATTTAAATAAAAATATTCCTAAACTGCTTGTAATGCAAATACACAAAGCATAATATGAAGGATGAGAAATTTTATTGCTTCCCAATAAGCGCTTATTTTAAAGTTTTTAGCTAGATTTTGCAGCAAGGTTACTCATGGTGGTTCTAATAGGGTTTTTTGGTTTTGCACTCTTTGCAATTTTTAGCCTTACATCCTCTTTTTTCTCTACAAACCTTAAACTCTCGATTCTCATCTCTATCAAAAATTCCACCAACTTTGGGTTTTCTTTTTTGAGAATTCATCAATACAATTGCACACTCGGAGGTCCAATGGTTGCATGGATCGTGTGATTTAAAAAAAATTCTTCTTCACCCTCCACTTTCAAGGTCAACTCACATTTTTACATGTTAATCAAGGTTTGACCGGTTGCTAGGAGAGGTCAACTTGGATATTTTAATATTTCGATCTTCTTCCATTTCAAGAAAAAGAAGTTCGTAGAAAATTTCAATTTTCTAGCTTTAATGATTAGATCTTTGATGCTTCTATATGCTAATTGTAATGAAATATTTGTTTCTATAACGTCTACAAGTCTTAATTTCCTATATACAGATTTAGACATTAAATTAGTACTTGCACCTATATCGCATAAAGCATTAAAAGAAAAATATTTGCCTAGTGAAATAGGCAAAGTAAAACTCCTTATATCCTGGAGTTTGGGGGGTAATTTATTTTGAAGCCTTACACAACTCTCCTTTGTCAATACTACTTCTTCAAATTCTGGAAACTTTTTTTTTTTTTTTGGTTATCATGCCTTTCAAGAACTTTTTATAACTTTGGATTTGTCTAATTGCATCGATGTACGATATGTTGATGTGGAGCTTCTTTAGGATGTCTATAAACTTCTTAAATTTATCTTCGAGCTTTCTTTTCTGTAATCTTCGAGAAAAGGGAACATGAGACACATAAGTCTTCATAGGAATGGTCGCCTTAACCTGTAGATTATCTAACGTCTAATCTGGAACTATTTTGTATGACTATTTAGATTTATCCACTAGCTCCTCATCTGTAAAAAGTACCTTTTCAGTTACTACCACTTATCACTGAACCGCAATTTCTAGAAGTTGAACCCAATTTCACATAGTAATTGCTTGAATTAGAGTGCTTTCATAGGTGAATCCCAATTATCTCATTCTCCACAACACTTACTGCCATTATTTGTTGTTTGGAATTTGTCTCAGTATCACTTGATAGGGTTCTTGACCGTCTTTTTGAAATTGCCTTGTCTATTTGTCCCAATTGATTTTCCAAATTCTTTATAGTTGTCCCTTGATCTGAAAGTTTTTGTTAGTCTATTGCATTAATTTTAGATGATACTTTAACCATCTTGGTAAATGTTTCTTCCCATGAAATTTGGTGGTTCATTTTGATGTGGTGTACCTTAAGGAAGACTGATTAATTACTCCAAGAGAAGTTGTGATGATTTCTCCAGGCAAGAATGTATAGATTGGAAAGTGGATTATTCTGTTACCTCGGGTAATTTTGCATGTAATTTACCTCTTCAGCTGATTTAAAAACTGGACTTCCCACATTATAATCCACAATTTCGTGATTTCCATCGGATAGTTACATCTTGGCCCAGCTGCTTGAATTGCATTCAACGTATGATTGGTTGTCTAACTATTTACCTTTTTAGCTAGTGCTGCTACCTATGCCAAAATAGCTGTCAATGTGTCAGTCTCGTGCATTCGTACAACTCTTTTTCCACTTGATCTCTCAGTTGGCAATAATATACTAGTGTACGCTAGATCTATCCTTCATTATCTGATAAACCTAATTTGTAGTCTGTTTTGTAATTAGCCCATTACATGCATAGTCAAAGTTAGCCATGCTTCTTCATTTGCAACCCATGTTGTGGACATTGTCGAAGCAAACTTTTGCATCTTTCCTATACCTCATAATAGTACTCTGAATCAAGGTATGAGAATTTAGTGATCTCATATCTCAAGTTGGCAATCTTTTTTTATAGAAAATATTTATTCAAGAATTACTAGGTCAAACTATCCCAAGTAGTGATGATGTGAGGTGAAAAGTGTCAACCACCCCTTAGCTGAATCTCTCAAACTGTAAGGAAAGAGTCTCAGTCGGATTGCAACACTAGAAACCCCGAATATTCAATTGTCCCACACATATCCAAAGATCTCAAGATATGAGCATTTTGATTATCTGTTGGTTTTCCAAAGAACTGTAATGTGTTTTGGAACATGTTTATTACGTTTTTCCTTAAGTGGAAATTAGTTTGCTCAAATGTTGGGTAAGCTATGCTGGATCTACTTTCTACCATTGGTGGAATCATGCATTCTTCCATCAATCTCTCAATCTTATTACCTGCAACTACAATCAGATGTGCTATAATTTCATTCAACCTAATGTCCACTTGATATATTTTTTGCTATTGAATCTGTTTGTTGTTTTTGATTTGCTTCCAACTATTCTTTTCTTCTCAACTTGAATATTCATTCGATTTTCAGATCAAAACGAGCATGATCACTGTACCTCAAACTTTGCATGAAAGTTCTTGAAAAATAAGAAGATAAAGTAATTTAATATTTTTCTAATATGAAATTAAAATAAATAAAGCAATAAAAATTCATATTAAAGCTAAAACAAACTTAAATTAAGTAAATACTATAATCCCCAGCAATGGCACAAAAAACTAAATCGTTTGATTTCTCGCAAGTATATGATATTGAGAACAAATAATAAAGTGAAGAATAGGAACGAACCCACGGGGACTATGTGCTTAATCAAGTGTCAATTAATTCTATCCTTAATCAAATAGTCAATTTTAGTTAAAGAAGTTATACTAATTTATTGAAATAAACTGAGATGAGGAGGCTACTAAGATCTCAAATCCCTCTTATTAATCTATTTTAATACAATTAAATAATATAAAAATATGTGAAAATTATTGTTGATCAATGTTCCTAAGTTAATTAAAAGAGTCTCTCGATGTGAATTAAATCTATCATCTCATGTGATATTTCTATATCTCTATGAAAGATGGAAACATAACAACATCCATTAAAAATGCTAGAACATTTAAAGAAGTCATGCAAATTATAGTGTTATATCTCTTTATCCTATCGGACTTTAAAATAGTTGTTTATAACGTGCTATCTATCATATTGCCTATCTTGAAATCAATAAAATTCACAATCAATCCAATTAGTTATTGAGTAATTGAAAAGTCATTAAATCTCATAACAATCATCCAAGAATAAACACAAATTAGGTGTTAAATTATCGAATTTATATTAAAATATTATAATAATGGTTCATGAATGTCATAGTAATTGAAAGTCCAGCCTAACACTACGAAATCACTTAAAATCAAAATTAATTGCCAAATTTTATATTGATGAAGATGAAGATGAGTCTTGACCTCTTCAATTTCTTCAATTGTGTCTTGAATTAATCTTCAAATCTTCTTCTTGTTTCTCCAAGAAATCAAGTTATGATCGTCAATTGATTGAATTCTTGCAATTGCCCCTTAATTCTCAATGATTTGTCCTCTCTTTGATAATGATAATGATTCTCAAATCTTCTTTCTTTCTTTGCTTTTTAGACAAGTAAATTTTTGTTTGTAGAGTTTACTCGACCATGGTAGAGATCGTTGCACTTTTCAACAAAACTTAGTTTTTCAACCAAGTAAAGCTTTGTTTGAGGGGCTACTCAACTGTTGTCCAGGTCTTCATTCGTTTCCAGCAAAACTTGGTTTTTCAGCCAAGTAAATCTATGTTTTGGACATCTTTCAGTCAAGAATTTCCTTCTTGAAATTACTATAACATTTTTGATTGGACACATAAAATATTGAGTTGTCGGAATCGGGAACACACCTTACCATTCTAGCTTATCACTGGTTTTCCCTTGATATCCTTACCTTTATCCTTCCCCCAACTAATTATTCAAGTACACACACTAAATTTCTGTCGGTGATTGGAATCATGGAACGCAATTGCTCATTTTAGTTGGTTGCTGGTA
This sequence comes from Fraxinus cuspidata, assembly GCA_903798385.1. Lineage (NCBI taxonomy): Eukaryota > Viridiplantae > Streptophyta > Magnoliopsida > Lamiales > Oleaceae > Fraxinus > Fraxinus cuspidata. The sequence continues at coordinate 11,375 of CAIGRP010112679.1, read as the reverse complement.
AGCCCTAGAATCCCCGTAATTTGTTATTCCCCAACTTATTTAATTTTTCATTACATTTACAAGTCTAATCAGCATTTATAAACAAAAGAAAGCATTAAGTATTATGCTCTAGGTCAAATCTATTTTGGACCTGAGCACTATTAATATGATTAATGCATTATTATTTATTGCAGATCGATTATTTAATTGAATAATTGATCTAGTAAATTAAATAATAGAATCTGTAGATTCAAAGCCTAATAACTTTTCAATTGCAAGGAGTTGTGATAATGAGAAACAAATTACATATGAATGAAACTTAAATTATCAATGTTCATAAGTAATAATGATTTACGAATATTGTTATTACGGATAAATTAGCATGTGCGGCATTTCTCACTTAAGAAGTGAGTAGTTGATCTCACAAACTAAAATGTGGGGACATTTAAATGGACATATGGATGTTTTTAAGAGAACAAAATATTAGAGACCCGTTGGAGAGATTCCACATGAATAATTATTTGAGCGTCGGTGGTTAATATCTAACTTTCGATAATTGAATTTGTCTATCGACTTGAAGTCATCATTGTACCTTATATGAGGATAGTCATATTTTTGTGATGTTGGATGTTGCTCCGTCAAGAGTAGCATCGTTCGGGTATGTTTAAAAATCATATGAAGGTTGTGAATGATCAACAGAGGATTCGTAACTCTTAGATACTAAGAGATTATGATCTATATTTCATTCAATTAAACTGACATCCTCGGCCAGTGTGTGATCATAAGTCGAAGAGAGTGTTCGATTTATATTGACTTAAGAGTGTAATGAAAGATGTGATCGATAATCAAAATGGACACACTTACATATCTCGTATTTGATCAAATCATATCGACGAATGAATTATAATTTCACAGTAAACAAACAAGTTTGGATTTGTCATACCACGTGACATTTTCTGTCATATGTATTGTCCAAATACATTGTTAGATGTTGATCTGGAATAACGAATGTGAATTAATTATTCTAGGTGTATTAATAATAAATTAAAATGGTATTTTATTTTTATTATATTTTGATTAGATCAAAATAATAATTCATGTTGTTAAGTATCGCAATTGGCAGCCTAGTGTTCACACACAAAAGGAGAACTAGAAGAATGATATTTACTAATTAATAATTAACAAAGTTTTGGACAATTAATTTATTGAATTACTTATTAATGGACCAAATTAATTAATCAGATTAATTAATTGATGGACCAAGTTTAATTAATTGATTAATTAGACATTGGACCTTGTTAAGTATAAATGTCGGGTCAAGCTCACTTGGACTTCTATTAATAAGATAGTGTGGACTACCATTGGATGTTAGACAATTAGAAAGTTGTGGTGTGCGGAAATCGTGATTGCTTGTGTTTTAAAATTACCAAAAGAGTCTGTAGAATTTAACAATGATATAATTCTTACCACATTTTCTATCTAAATACAAAAAAGATCCTCGATGAGATTGAAATTATTTCGAATTTCACTTGCATGTTTATGTAAATTCTCAACAATAGTATCTAAGCCAACTTTGTATTTGTTAGAATTTTTTTAATCTTGGAGCAATCAATGGTTGACCGTTGATATTTCTTGTTTCTAGCATTTAAGAAAATTATTTTCATCTTCTAAAGTCTATTTTTGAAAATAAAATATTTATTTGGTTGAAATACGAGTTGGAAAATAATTGGCCAGCAACGATTTGGCAGCAACAACCACCGGACGGCAGCACACGGTGATGTGTGCTGAGGTACGTCGCAACGGCTCTCACCGTCGTTGCAAGCTGAAGCAATGAACGCCATTGCTGGAGACCACAGCAGAACCGAGGCTGTTGCGGTGCGTGGCGGTGCGCCACCGTCGCTGTTTGACAATGACGACAGACGACCTTTCGTTCTCAGAAGCCAATGTTGCCAAAAGAGAGTGGAAGATTAGGGTTTTCGAATTGGATTTGGGGACGAGGACCTTTCTTTCAATTTGTGAAATTGTGGGCTCCTATATGCAATTTTGTTTAAAGTGTCATAATATAATTTTAAAAGGAAGGGCTATCTCAGCAATTTATGAAATTGCAAGGCCTTTTCTTATAACTTTAAAATTAGGTCGGATTGTAATTTTTTAAAAGGGGTTTTAAATACAATTTTGGAAAAAGGAATTTAATTTTGATTTTGAGAAGGTTTTGACCAGAATTTTGATTTTGACACATTTAAAAATTTACTTAAAAATGGACAATTTTTTAAATTGTTGTTAAGTTGGATTTTAATTTTAATTTAAAATTTTGACCCTAAAATGAATTTTATTTTATTTTGGAGTTTTGTCCTAAATTAAAATATTAATTCTAGTGTAATTAGAGTTGGACTCTAATTTGATATTTAATTAGAATTTGATTTGATTTTAATTAAAATATCCCACCTTAATAAAATCTTGAGATTAGAGTTGGGCTCTAATTTTGTATTTAACTAAAATTTATATTATTGAAATAAAATTCACTAATAAAATTAATTGATTAATTTGATTAATCAATTATTTAATTGTTCCGATCCATTTACTTAATTTAGTTTAGACAATCTTAATTGCTAGAAACTTGAAAAAATATTTATATATAATATCAAATGTTATATAAGACTGCATTTATGTGATGAATATATAATTAGTAGATGATCATGGATTTGATCATGCAAATGTGTTGAATGGTTAGTTTTAATTCTTGTTATTTTGGGCCAGTAAGCTCTTATGTATTTTGGAGGACTTATGAGTTTGTTATTACTATGGGACAACGTATCTAATTCATTTTAGGCCTGCGTGCCAAGTAGTATATGTCAGGAAGACCACTTCCAAGGAGGAGACCATGGAAGTGGTGCACCACATATGTCAATGCAATAATCCCTCGAAACTGACCAACTAGTCTTTCCTTTGTCTCAGGAAGGTTAGAGAGAATTGTCCATAATCGTCTACAATATTATATGTATATTTGTTTGCATGCTAGATGTATGATAAAATACGTATAATTATTATGATGAGACATTTGCATGAAAAAACCCTCAATAAATATTTAGTCAATTTATCGTATTTCATTATTATAGTGGAAAATCAGAATCCTCAATCGATCTCACCTTGTTTAACACTATAAAATATTAGATATTTCCGAATGATGGATTTGATTTAATTAAAATTTATCTTTTGTTGAGTATACTCGATGAGATAAATTCTAGAAGCATTTGAAGCTAACACATAAGATGTTTGAAGATAAAGAGTTGTCGCTTAATAATCTAGGAGTTTTATAGAGATGCAATTGATAAAAGGATCTGATGCTTCCCAAAAATCGCACTTGAACGATATCGAACCTGATGTACGAATCACGAGTGAACACATGAATGAACTCGAGCGACAGATTGAGCTCCGCACGATCTGATCTCCAATACCTGAAACAAAGGCGTCGAGGTGTTTCCTCATCGCCCCTCCGATGCTTAAGTTAGGGAGAGAAATTTTATAGAGCTATAGAGCTATATGGAATTATTTTTTGAACTTACCCGTTTAAGGAGTCTCATACCTGTATTTATAGCTGTTGGTAAGTGAATCCCGAAAGGATTTGTAAAATCCTCATCACTTTCCGCATGAGGAGGTAGAGTTGTGATGGGATTGTATATGCTTTGAGTTTGATGTGGGATAGGAGTCTAGTTGGATGAGGATTAGTCACTAGATGGCTTAATTGGATTGGAATAGAATTTGTACGTGGTACTCTTCAAGGTCACCACACGAGGTACCCCAAACCTTAGACCCCGAGCTCGAGCTACTGGTTGCAAGGGTTGAGCAATTTGGGCATGGACATGTTCGGGCTTTACATGCTCAGGCCTAAAGTAAGTTCGTGTTTAGTGAAGATTTTGTATCATAGGCCACAGTGCGTTGTGTCGCAACTGCAATTCAAGCATGTTAGGGCACGAGCTTGCGACGCGATGCAATATATTGCTTGAACACAATATGTCGTGATTGTGAATGAGACACGTGTATCCCTTTGCCGATCATTGGATGGCTACCACGTGTCTCATTCACTTTTCACCTGTCTTCACAACGTAAATTCAAGTTTGGGCATCCTAGTGGGTAATTTGGGTAACCCTTTGATAAGGTAAGAGCTCGATATTGTAAAGATTGTCTTAATTTTAATAGCGAAATGTCAAGCAATAGTAACGAAGTAGGTGAGAGAACGTCCATTATTCTCATGGCCGTACCTATAGACGCCTACCCCCGAGAACAGATTATCCTTACCTACCCCGAGCTTTGTACCTCGTATAAGGAGCATGTGATCATCTCCATAGCTAGGCAGTTCGGGGTTATGCCATCCTGTGATGTTAGGACGCCCGAGCTCGACAATAGGGTGATCGATGTTTGAGAGGGGGAGATAACGTTTTTTAGGGATGCGTTGAAGGGAGGTATGAGATGGCCCCTCCACCCATTCTTCATTGAGTTCTTAGTCACGTTCTTTATGTATCCGGGCCAATTGGCACCTAATGGGTGGAGGATGTTGGTTTATTTCTTTATTGCTTGTAGGTACTTAGGAATTACCCCTAGGATCGAACTTTTGAAAATCGTGTACGAGCTTAAGTTCGCATAAGGATTCAACTGTTTTGTATATTTTTCTTCACGGGGAGGGTGGTTTAGGACATCGAAGATGCCTAGCTCTCTTCGGGGGTGGAAATAACGCTTCTTTTTTGTGAAACCCCAAGACCGGGACCACCCCTTTAGCCCTAGGTGGGAAATCCCAGATATTGTTCGTTTTAATGAGGGTCGGGCTTACTTCGAAGTATTAGAGAATGATAGGGTGTATTTAGAAAGCCTCGATCTTCTTACTGATAAACTCGAGGATCTTCTCAAGGACGACATCCTCGATCTTGTAGTGTCAAAAATCGAGGGTAGGGTACTATTCTCTATGGAATAACAGTTTTTCTCGTCCTTATGCTCGAGCTAACCACTTGTTGATTTCTCTTTTTGCAGATATTGAAATGAACATCGATCCCTCCAACCTCCGAGCCTCGATTAGTTGTAAGACTAAGGGGCCTCAAACAAACTCAATAGCGCCAAATAAGGGAAAGAGAGGTCGAGGGATGTTCCAAAGAGCGCCATTCCAATTCCTCGTGGTCCAGGCCAATCTTTGAGAGCCCGGAGCTCTAACATTGCTATATCTCCAGCCGCTCAGTCTGGTGCTCGGGCTCCTACCCCGTGATCTACACTAGAGGTCATGGACTTGGGGGATGACCATGTTGATCCATCAATCTCGATGATGGAAGATCACGAAAAATGCTCTTTTGTGTCGAGCATTGTGGAGAAGTACAGGAATGACCTCGAATTCGGTGAAGGCGCAAAGAACCTTGAGATTCTGACTTTAAAGGTAATTCATTAACCTTGCTCATAGCCTACTGAGCTTATCTCGTCGTAGCTTATGTTCATTCATATTTTAGACTTTAAGCATGGCTCGAGGATTAGCCTTAAAAGGAGTGGATGAGTCGGGAAAAATTGTCGAGTTATTAGAGTCCTACGTACGTAGCCGGAAACAAGTTGTTGAGCTTGAGAATGAGCCTGATACGACTCGGGCTGAGATTAAAAAATTAAGAGATGAGATTAGGGTTGTGAAGGATGAGGCTAAAGAGCTAAAGCTCGAGCTTGAGCATAAAAAATCTAATTTTGAGGAAAGGATTAGCCAAGGTCGGGTCCAGGCATGCCCGAGTTCGGGTAGATGCAAGGTGACTATGGCCCTGAAGCTTGCTCGGCCTTTTTTGCGATCTAAGCTGCTCGAGGATTTGAAGGCACTTTCTGACAACTTGAGGGTCGGGCAGGAGCTTCTTGAGGAACTTGAGCTGTCTGATTTAGAGGAGGTTGAAGTGGTCGGGGATGGAGAAGATGATGTTGTGGACCAAGAGGTCGAGCATGAAGAAGAACATGATGCTCATGATCTCGACTAGTCTCCCTACACTAAACTTTAATTTATTTTTTTTGGAATGTAATCAAGTACATTGCCCGTTCTAGGTATTTTTGTTCAGCTCAAACTTCAATTTAATTTTAAGAAATATTATGATCTAATTACTTTGTGTAATGCTAGGACTTGATTATTTAAACTTTAAAATGTTCTTGCTCAATGTTATAACATGTGAATCAACCTGAGTATGGAGCATAAGCAATTTTAAGCTCGAGTTATTAATCATCTTGAGCTCGAGCACGTCCCTTGCCAACATTTTCAGGCAAGAGGCTCGAGCTTCGTAATTTTCACGCAGATGAAGCTCGAGCGTGTCCCTTGCCAACATTTTCGAGCAAGAGGCTCGAGCTTTGTAATTTTGCACAGATGAAGCTCGAGCGAGTCCCTTACCAACATTTTCAGGCAAGAGGCTCGAGCTTCGTAATTTTTGCACAGATGAAGCTCGAGCGCGTCCATTGCCAACATTTTCAGGCAAGAGGCTCGAGCTTAATATGTTGCTGTGTTAAAGGATGATGGTCGGGTTATTTACATCGGGGACCTTGCTCGACAGATGTACTAGCTGCATGAGCGGAGTACGACCTTACGCTAGTTTTATATGTTCTAGCTGCATGCGCGGAGCACGACCTTACGCTAGTTTTAATGTTCTAACTACATGCGCGAAGCATGACCTTACGCTAGTTTTATGAGTTCGGGATAAGTTCTTGCTGTTGAAACTAATTTCAATTGGAGAAAGAGTACAAGGGAGCGTAGGTTACAACTGAAAAAAATAATTGTTTGAGGGCATGCAAGCTCGAATTAAAAAATAAAAAGCTAAAAGCTAAAAACTAAAAACCAACTACCTAAATATCTAAGTGCATAACCAGCTATTTGTAATAAATTTTTAAATTATCGGCATTCCAAAGCCTTGGGAGTGGTCTTCCTGAGGAATCCTTTAGGATATATGCACAGCCTCTTACTTTCCGTATAACCTCGAAAGGACCTTCCAACGCTGGACCTAGTTTCCCTATAGGGTGCCCAGTGGCTTCTGCTTTCCTTAGGACTAAATCACCAACTCTGAACCTTCTTGTTTTGACCTTGTTGTTGAAGTGCCTTGTTGTTTTGTGTTGACAACTTGCAGCCTTCAATGAGGCTTGTTCTCATTTTTCTTCAAGCAAATCAAGGTGTTTAGTCGTTTCTCCCTCAATATGGGGCTTGATCCTCCTTTGTGTGGGAATGTCAAGCTTAATTGGTATCGTGGCTTCCACGCCAAAAGTTAGCACGAAAGGGGTCTCACTAGTTGCTATTTTATGGGATGTCCTATATGTCCAAAGTATGGCAGCAATTCCACAGGCCAACTGCCCCTGGCATCCCCGATCCTTGTTTGAAGGTCTTGCAATATGATTCGGTTAGTTACTTCAACTAGACCGTTACTCCAGGGGTGTGAAACTGAAGTCAGCCGATGATCAATCTCGATGTGGGCACAAAAGTTTCTGAAATGAGAATTGTCAAATTGCCTTCCATTATCTGTTATCAACACTTTGGTATCCTGAACCTACACGCAATGGACTTCCATACGAATGCTTAGGGTTCTGAGATGATAACCAAGGGCTCCGCTCAATTGAGTTGGAATAGAATTTGTACATGGTACTCTTCAAGGTTACCACGCAAGGTGCCCCGAACCTTAAACCCCGAGCTTGAGCTACTGGATGTAAGGGTTGAGCAATTTGAGCCTGGACATGTTCGGGCTTTACATGCTCGTGCCCAAAGTAAGATCGTGTTTAGTGAAGAATTTGTACGTATTAGTATCTAACCAAATATTTTATTATGGCTTAATGAATATACTCAACGTCTTAATATAACAACTGAGATTTCAGCCCACTAGGAGTTAAGTATAGATGTCGTAAATTTATGAGATGATCAGGAATTTAAGTTAAACAATGGGAACGTAGTTAATATAATAAAAGATCATGTTAAATTAATTGATACATTTTATATATTATTCATTTATTTTTCACTATTTACATTTTTGAATCATGAGTAACCATATAAATTTGAGAGGCATACTATATGCCAATAACTAGGTCAAATTTTCTTGATTGGCATGTCAATTTGAGAATTGTTCTCAAGCATGAGAAAATTAGTTATGTGCTTAAGCAATCCTTTCAAAAGACACCTATTGTTGACTCGACTGAGAATGAGGTGGTTTTTATAATAAACACAGTAATGATGATAGTATTGCAACATACTATTTGTAATTATGTCATCTGAGTTGCAAAAGCAACATGAGGCCATGGATGCTTACACTATAATTTTTCATCTCAAGAAGTTGTATGATGAACAATCACGTGTAGAAAGATATGAAACTTGCAAGCATCTATACCGATGCTAAATGGCAGAAAGATCTTTAGTCAGTGTTCATGCAATGAAGATAATTGACTACATTGAGAAGTTGTTTCAATTGGGTTCAGTCATAGACCATGAATTAAGTACGACTTGGTTTTGCAATCTCTGATAGATAATTATTTGTAGTTAATTAGAATTTTTGATATGAATAAGCTCGAGTACACACTCCTTGAGTTGCTGAACATGCTAAATACTACTGAACCCAATATCAAAGCTAGTAGTGGGTAAGTCTTTGCCATTGATTCTTCTATGGACACTAAGAGGAAGTCCAAATGATACTTTGGGAAAGCATCCGAGATAGTTAAGTCAATCAAATGAAGTAAGGATAATACCAAGTATGATGACCTTTGATATCATTATGAAATGAAAGGTCATTAGAACAGTAACTACATGTCTTACATCGGGAGCTTGAATGGAAATAAGTCTTTGAAGCATCTACTTCAGGCATCTTTATTATTAAGGTTAATATGTCTACATCATCAACTTCTTGGGTATTAGATACCAAATATGAATCTCATATTTGTATAAATACGCAAAAATAAAAGAAGTAGATCACAGAAGGGGAAAAGTTGACCCGTATGTTGGAAATGAACAAGGATTGCTGCATTGCCTAAAGAAGCATACTTCTTGCCATTGCTTTTATGATTAGTATTAAGATTCAAGAAATGTTATTTGTTCCCACCATTTCCAAGAACATTATTTCAATTTCATGTTTAAACATGAATTGTTTTTCCAATAACATTAAGGACAATTGTTGTTTTTTTCAAATCTTAATGGTTATGGTAAATTATAAATTGACATTTATATTATAGATATTGAATATTCTATAATGAGAATAGAAATTAAAAGGCATAAAATTGATAATCTAAATATTACTTATCTCTGGCATTGCAGGTTTGGTCTATAAATGAGAAACGCATTTCTAAATTTATAGAGATGGATATTTTGGGTCAACTAATTTTGAATCATAAGACAAATGCAAATCATGCCTATTAGGAAAATGACCAAATTCCCTTTTACTTGAAAAGGAAAAGTGACACACAATCACTGGCTTAATACATAAGGATGTGAATTACTACAAGATGATGTTTCTCTTATTTCATCATATTTACTAATGCCTATTTCAAAAATGGTCACGCATACTTGATGAAATTCAATCATGACGATCTTAAAAGGTTCAAATGATTTAAGTTGGAAGCAGATAACTAATTAGGTAAAGGTATTCTCATACTAAGATTTGATCGAGTTGGAGAATATCTTAAAAGTGAATTTTTAGATTATTTAAAGGAGATTGGGATTCTCTCGCAGGATTCCGTCACATATACCGCATCATAATGTTGTATCTAAATGAAGGAATCACACACTATTAGATATGGTGCAATCAATTATAAGTCATGCAAACCTCTCAAAATTGTTTTAGGATCATGCACTGATTGCCCCATATGCGACTCACTAAATCATGACCCATCTAAATCGGTTGACAAAACTCCATATAAGTTATGGAAAGGCTTTTAGTCCAACTTGCCTCATATAAAAGTTTGGGATTATGACACTTATGCGAAGTGCATTTAATTGGATAAGCTAGAATTAATTTCCGATGAATACGTATTTGTAGGATATTCAAAAAGAGACATTTGGATATCAATTAATCACATTGAGAAGAAAGTCTTCGTCTCAAGATATATCGTCTTCCTAGAGAAAGAGTTCATTCTAGGATAAGACGATAGGGAAAAATAAAACTTGAAAGAGTTCAAGAATATACAGATACAATTGGCCAATTATATGAACCTGAGTCTGATCTCAAACTTACTGAGGGACAAACTCTTGATAAATGACATAGAGACTCTTGAGGACAATCTGGCTCAGTGTAAGTCAAGTACGATCATTTGACCTCCTAGAAGGTACGAATTCACGATTATTAATAAAGTATTACTAATCGAGGATGATGAACCTAATAATTACGTAAAAGTAAAGTCAAGTGTTGACTCAAAGAGATGGTATGAGACCATGGAATCCGAGATAAACTTGATGTATGTAAACAAGGTTTGGACCTTGATCGACTCACTTGATGGAATAAAACTCAAAAGGCAGTAAATTAGTTTAGAAGAAAGAGGTTGGCATGGATGGAAACTTTAATACATTAAAAGTGATACTAGCAACAAAAGCTTACAAACAAAGATAAATAGTTGAATTTGATTAAACATTTTCACCTGCAGCCATGCTTCAGTCCATTCGAATTAGTTTGCAATAGTTGCATACCATGACTATAAGATATGGAAATTGGATGTCAAAACGACATTCATTAATGGAAACTTGCAAGAGGAAGTATACATGTCACAACTCGAAGGTTTTGAATCCAAAAATACTAACAAGGTATGCAAACTTGATCGATCTATATATGGATTGAAGCAAACCTCTAGGAGCTGAAATTTTCGCTTCGATGAGACAATCAAAATATTTGGATTGTCAAAAATATAGATGAATTGTTTGCTTACAAGAAGACAATGTAAGCATTATCGTATTCCGAATATTATATGTAGATGACATATTATTAATATGAAAAGGTGTCCCTATATTTCAATCGAGAAAAGTGCAGTCAAAGAATTTCTTCATGAGAGATATGTGAGAAGCAACTTGTTCTATAGAGATAGATCTTTAAGATTGCTTAACATATTCCAATCTTATTTGAAGGAAATGAACTGAGAGTTCATGAACAAACTGATGCTAACTACCAATTGGACTAGGATGATAGCAAATATCAATCAGGATATGGGTTTACTCTTTATAATAGAGTAGTTAGTTGGAAATGTTCCAAACGCGAAATAATTGTTGTTTCAATAACAAAAGCCCTTGTTTCAATAACAAAAGCCCAATACATTTTTGCTTTTGAAACAACAAAATTGTGGCTTGGATCCGGAGTTAATCAATGAACTTGAAGGAGTTCCTAACATTGTCGATCCTATACATATGTAATGTGATATCAATGGAGTCATCGTGTAAGCGAATGAACTAAGGT
>CAIGRP010112678.1:0-11213 GCA_903798385.1 Fraxinus cuspidata | reverse complement strand
ATGGCCTTAATAAGTGCCAAAAAATGCACTTATCAAGGATCATTAGATACTTTGGTAGTTTCTACTTCACTTTTGAACATTTTCCTCTTTCATGTATTTCTCTTTTAGATCATCTTTGCGTTGGTCTTGAATATCCATATGTTTGAAATGAGTTTCCAATGCAATGTTTCCAACTCCAATAATTTTCCTTTTGCACTATCTTCGAATGTGACGTGACCCCATCATTCTCTTTGAAATTTGATAGTAACATTCTATCTCAGGTCATGTTTCTTAAGTACCTACTCTCCATGAACCATTTACTTTTCTTCTTCTTGTTCCTACAAAAATAATTTAGTCTTTGTTCTTTGGTGTCCATACAACTTTGGGTCCTTGATTGTTAGCGTTTCTAGACTTTGAAATCAACTTGTATTTGCTTTCAAAGTGAAACCTCTTTTTGATTGAACAATTAAAATTCATATGTCTATTTTTATTACAAAAATTACACATGACATTTGAAATGAGGGAAGTAGAAGTTTTAATAAAGAAATTTTCAAAAGACTTTTTTTTTAAAAAATGATTTGTATTCAATTCCTCCTTTATCGAAAGCACATTTTTTCCACCAAGCATTAAATCAAAAAATTTCTTACCATGAGTAAATTTGTGAACAATTTGAGCCAAATCTGAAATCTTTTCTTGTAAAGAGAAATTCTCCTTAATTAAAAAATCGTAATCGACTTTTCTTTTCTTTTTAAAATTATTTTGAATTTTCAAAAGTTTCTTTACCTCATTTTCCAATAAAAAATTCTTTTTTTTAAGGATTGAATGATTTAAAGCAAATATTTCAAAATTTGAATTTACCTCATTTTCAATAGCCATAAAACACATGTTGACAATTTCCTCTTAACTTTTATCTTCTTCTTGATCTTCATCATCACTTTCTTCCCATATTGCTTGGAGTGCTTCCTTTTTGTCGAATATATTCTTTTCATTGTCATTTTCTTCTTTCTTTTGGAATCGACGATTGTTTTGAAAACATTTCCATTTCTTAACAAGAAGAACTGGATCATCAAGTTCTTCATCATTCAAATTTTCGCTTGAACTGTCTTCATAAATTATGGATTTTAAAGTAATTTTGTGTCTTTCCTCTTCTTTGCTTTCATTGTATTCTCTTTTATCTCAGTACAATTTATCTCACATGTCATCAATGTTCCATAAAACTCTTCCAGTGGATATGTATTGATATCATTGGTCGTTTTTATCAACATTATCAACAAGCTCCAATTCTCCTAGAAGACCTAAGCACTTTACTCACAAGTTCACTGTTAGTGAGTTTTCGATCAAAGCCTTTGAGACCATTAATAATAGTGGTAAAATAAGTGATCATATAAATAATCGGTTCATTTTCTTTCATAAAGAAATTTTTCAAAATCTTTAACTAAGAGATTTATCTTAGTTTCTTTCACTTTCCTAGTTCTACCATGAGTAATTTCTAATACATGCCAAATATTACAAGTAGGATCACATGTACTAATACGATTAAATTCATTTCTATCTATTGTAGAATAAAATACATTTTTGGCTCTAGCATTTTAATAAATATTTTTTGTTTATCTACTTCATTATATTCCTCTTTATGTTTAGAAATAATTTAATCCGGTTTACCGTCATCTTAATAACCTTTTTAGGCATATAGGATCAATTTCAATAACTTCCCAAATATTATAATTTATTGATTGAATAAATATCGTCATTCTAACATTCCAATAGTTATAATGAGTGCCATCAAAAAAATGATGACGATTTGTAGAATTCCCCTCAAGAATTGGAAAAATGTGGCTAGCCATTGCTTAAGATTGTAGAATCTTGTTCTCAAAATGAGCACCTTGCTCTGATACCAAATGACAACCTAATAATAACTAACTAAGAGGTGGTGAATCAGTTTTTAAAATTTTTTGAAAAAATTAATCGAAATTCAAGCAAGTAAAAACTAAATATATTAATTGAAATAATCAACACAAATATAAAAGCTAAGTAAAAGGGAGAGATGATGCAAATAATATAATTGTGGATGTTCGATCCAAAGCAATGATCTATGTCATCTGTTACCAAGCATCTGATACTAACAAGGTCTTTTCACTATATTGATTAACTTATGGTGCAATTCAATCCTTTATAATGCTTCCGATGACTTACAAATAAGGAATACCGATCTTTATACAATATTGAGCTTTACAAGACCTCAACATGACCCACTATTGAGCTTTCACGGGACCTCAATATGACTATTCAGTGACTTATAATAAGAAGCACCGATCCTTATATAATGTTGATCTTTAAGGAACTTCAACACGACCTACACTTTATGAAAGTGATTTTACAATGAAATATCTATATTGATAAATAATACAAACAAGTTAAGTACTAAGAGAGGCTAATATGTCAAAGAATAGTAATAAATGATAGCTCAAATTTTAGATAAAAAAAACTTTGATGAGCGTAATATTCAAAATTTAGATTCAATCAATCAATGTGTTTCAATGAAAAAATGAAGAAGAAATAAATGTAAAGTAGGCTCAAAAATATTCTCAAGATATATCTCTCTTTTAATGAATAATTGTAATAAATTAAGTACTAAGAGAGAAATGAGAAACTTTGATGAAATGATGATTTTACAAGTTTAATTAAATCAATCAAAGTTTTCAATATGAAGTGGAAAAAATTATGCAATGTAAGTGCAAAGATCTTCTTAAAAAATATATCTTTATATTAATATTGATATAAATATGTTAAGCACAAAGATAAACGAAAAACTTTGATGAGAGAAATGAAAAGAAGTTTGATTCCACAATCAAAGTTTTTGCTAAGAAGAAATAAATGAAATGATTGTAAAAATGTGAATTCAAAGAAGATTTTTCATGAATATTTTACAAGAAATCTCTCTTTTTGTTATTTTATGAATGTAAAGTGAAGTGATATTTATAGCAATCAAAATACCAAAATAAATTTGGGAGTTTGGATGAATCGTTTGGTCGACCGCCTCTTGTCCGGATGACTAATATAGCTATTTGTACAGAAAATATCAGAACAGTTAAATTTTGGACCGTTGGAAAGTTTCAGTCGACCGTTGGGATGTTCGACATTTTTTCTGTTTGTTCTTATTTGAAGGTTTTGAAAGGCCTGGACTTTTGGCGAGTATTTTTAACTAACTTTTCAAGACAAAAAGTGTTTTTCAAGTCCAAATATTATTTTTAAAAGTCATTTTTTTTCATTTGATCAAATCACTGTATTCGAATGACTTTTAATGTACAAAATTATTTTTATTGTATAGAAGGATCTTGAGCTTATACATTCATTGTTAAATATTAAAGTGTTAGTACCTTTCCATTTTATCTACGAAATCAAGTTTTTGATCTTGCTCCGAAGTTTGGCTCTTATGTTCTTAAATGTGTGACTTCAATCTCAGCTTCCTTCGTGAGTATGATTTGTGATGCTAGCTTTTAATCTTTTGACGACATTGATCAATTTTCCATCGCATGTTTTGAAAAACTATAATCACTTGAATTCAACTTATTAGTAAATAAGAATAACTTGTTTGTTATAATCAAAACTCTAAGGTTATAATCAACCATAGCAAAACAGTTCGTAATGTACATTAGCGTGCCTATAACCTGTGAATACTTTATTTGAGACATCGACTCACCCTTATTTTTTACTAAGTTTAAACTTAAATAAATAAGGAATTTTACAGGACTTTCCTTATATAAATTAAACCTTTTAAGTATAGTCTCAATATAATGAGAATGGAAAAGTACAATTCCCTCATATGTCTCAGAGATCTTAACCCCTAATATTACATGTGATACACCTATATCCTTCATGTCGAAATATTTCGTTAACATTTTCTTTGTGTTTATCATGATATTGTGACTGTTACCCATAATTAATATGTCATCAACTTATAAATACATAATTAAACATGAGTTAGATGTATATTTTATGTATACATATTTGTCACACTCATTAATTATAAAACTATTTGACAATATAGTCATGTCAAACTTTTGGTGCCATATAGGGCTTAACAAATTTATAAACTTTCTGTTCTTGGTTAGGAACAATAAATCCTTTAAGTTGCTCTATGTATATTTTTTCTTCTAACTCACCATTCAAAAATGTCGCTTTCATGTCCATTTGATGAATCTCTAAGTCATGCGACGAATCAATTGTAATCAACACCCTTATCGAAGCGATACTAGTCACATATGAGTAACTATTAAATAAGTCAAATCCTTATTTTTACCTATAACCTTTTACAACCAACCTAACTTTGTATTTATCAATGGATCCATTTGATTTCAATTTCTAGAAAATTCATTTACACCCTAAAAGGCTTATTTCTAGGTGATATCAACCAATTCCCAAGTATGGTTTTGCATTATAGATTCTATCTTACTATTGATACACTCTTTCCAATACGGTGCTTCTAGAATAGACATTGCTTCACTAAATATCTTAAGATAATTTTCTATCATATATGTTAGAAAATAAAGATCATATGAAGTTGATATTCTAGCCCTCTTACTGTGCCTTGGTTCTATATTAATTAGAGGAGTATCATTTGCAGTTTCATAAGTTTGCTTATTTGAACTTCACATTCCTTGTCTTTCCATGAAAAGACATTATCGAAGAAATGAATCATTTCTTGATTCAATTATGGTGCTTTCATGTATGTCATGAATATCTGACTTGTGAATAAGAAATCGATATGCACTACTATTATTGATATATCCAATAAATATGCAATCAATTGTTCTGAACAAAATTCTTCAAATGGTGCCTCGTATTCTCCTCTTTTATCGCTTCGAATATTCTTTATTCGTTTACTAAGTTAATTCTCAATTTTCATCTTATAATGTTTGAAAACATCTGATGCTTTGTCTGTTCTTCTTAGATGATAGACATAACAGTATTTTGTGCAACCGTTAATGAACGTAATAAGGTACTTATTCTCACATTTAGTTTGCACAAATTTCAAACCACAGATACAGTTGTGTATTAACTCTAAAGGTTTACAATTCCTTTGAACTGAACGAAATTCAGCCAATTTTGCATCAACACAAATTTCGAATTTATGATTATGATCAAATTTTGATGAAGGTATTAAATTTAGATTCATAAGTTTACGCACAAATTTTAAAACTTCATATCCTAATTGACTATGCCATAAACAAGACAACTCAAATATGTAAGCAGAATTTAGACTTTTATTCATTATGCTTGGTTTTGGTACAATAGTAAGAATGTCCATTTTGAACATTCCATCACTCAAATATCATTTTCCCACATACAACTCATTCTTAGTGAGTACAAATTTGTCGGATACAAAAACATTTAAAATCACTCTTGCTAATCAGAGACCCGGATATAAGGTTCTTGTGAATATCTGGTGCTTGTAGAAGATTATTAAGGACTAGCTCTTTGTTGGAGATCATCTTTAATGTATCATTTCCTTGTCCTTTAACCTTAGAACCAACAAAATTTCACATGATGAGTTGTTTTTCGTTGAGTTCTTTGTAGTTTGAAAATAACGCCTTGTTGACACAAGCATGGCGGGTAGCACCAATATTAACCTACCATTCTTGTGGATTTCCGACGTTGTTGCATTCAGAAACAACCACTGACAAGTTCATTTCTTGCATCCTATCAGATAATATGCATATTTTGATCACATTTACTTGTGCATTCTTCTTAAGCTTGCGATATTCACTTGAACAAATCCTGCTTTCGCACATCTATACTAACTACCTTTGGATTTCTTACCATTCCTGGTATTGTCTCTTTTTGGTGCATCATAAGACTTTTCATTTTTCGTTGATTCTTAAATGGATTGCACCAAGTTAGCATTAGTTTGCCCAAATTGAACAACAGATTTCCTCTCGGTCTTTCTGCTGTCTTGTTTTATCCTTCAACTTTTATGTAACATTTCCATGTCCTTCAACTTTAGAACTGGCAAAATTTCACATGACGAGTTGTTTTTTAAGCTTGCGATATTCACTTGAACAATGTCCTGATTTCTCACAGTTGTAGTAGTTACCTTTGGATTTCTTACCATTATTGTCTCTTTTTGGTTCATCACAAGACTTTGCACTTTCTTTTATTCTTAAATGGATTGCACCAAGTTAGCTTTGGTTTGCCCAAATTGAACAACCGATTTCCTTTCGATCTTTCTATTATCTTCTTTTATCCTTAGTTAGATAATGAGTTTTTCTATGTTCATCTCTCTGCACTTGCACTTGAGATAGTTTTTGAAATCTCTCTATGAAAGCGGGAGTTTCTCGATGATAGCACAACTTGGAATAATTTACTCAATTTCATATTCTTGGCATGCATGTCATGTAAGAGAACCTGTAGGGCTTGTATTTGACTTATGACAATTTTGGAGTCTCATTTTGTAATCAAGATACTTTTTGACGATGAATTTCTTTGTGTCAACATCCTCCGTTTTGTACTTTTTCTCCAAAGAATCGCAAAGTTTTTTTTTGCAGATTTTAGCACAGTATATACATCGTATATCATGTTGCCAATCCATTTAACATATAGTTCTTGGATAAAAAGTTCGAGTGCTTTCGAGCATCCAATGCGATAATTGACTCCCGATTATTCTCTCGTTCTTGCAGGACATGAGGATTTTCGGTTAGGAACCTTGCCAGATTCAAAGTGGTGAGATAGAATAACATTATTTGTTGTCATCTCTTAAAATCCACTCCACTGAATCTCTTTGATTTCTTTGTATGTGGAATTGGAGTAGTTTGCAGTGGTATTAGAGGAACCACATTAATTGTACATTTGTTGTTTAACTTGAAGTAGTCCCAACGGTATCCATTTTTGTTATGAAAACGGAAGTTCAACACAACTAAATTAAGAAAATAATAGTAACGTATTTGTTTGTTTCAAAGATGAAGAGAATCAATTATATAACAAGCAAAAGATAATAAAAAAATCATCTTAAACTTGTTGGGGGATATTTTGTGTGTGTGTTTCAAGATATAATTGAAACTTAACAAATCAATAAACTAAAGTAAAACTTACTTGAAAGAGAATAAAAGTTGCAAAAAATTAAATAATGAAATTAAAAATGTAAAATTTGAGGCAAGTATTCAACATTTTGTTTTTAAGACGAATTTGTTCAGCAATGGTATCCTCACAATCGTATCTCCCAAGATACAACGGATTTTCGTTGTAGTAAAAGCACTTCAAATTTCAAAGGATCAACAAACTCGAAAATGGAACGAACTTTATACTATTTGAATGATTTTGATGTAAGAAAATAATAGTTTGAAAATGTTTTTATGCAAGAGAATTGAAGAGGATGATATGGAATGAATTTAGACCACCAATGGCATCCAATTTGTAGATGGTAAGGGGTTGTGGCCGGAGAGACACACCCCATAATTGAGCATGTTTCATGAAGGGACGCAGTCCTTCAAGCCACTCGCTAGCCATCTAGTTAGGCGCTCGATAGTCCAAAGTAAGGACCCATTGCTCGCTAGCTTCCAAGCGGTGGTCTTATATAGTCATTTTTCTCTCTCTTATCCTTGGATAACAATTTCGTACTCATTCGGAATTGATTTTGAGATTTCAAGTATACTATGACCATCTACTCGACGAGTAGAACTAATTAGTCTATTCACTTACGTGATTTGATTATCAAAACCCATTCGAACATTTGGTAGAAGTTGATACAAACTCAACTTTTGTTAATTTTTCTTAACCAAATTCCAACAATATTTAAGATATTTCTGAAAGTAATAAAAATGTACTTATTACTAAACCTAGTAAATAAAAATTGTAAGTGAAACAGTCTTGGAATACATCTTAACAAATTAAACCAAATGAACTAGTTTGAATGGAGAATTGAACATAAGAACTGCAAGGGATAGGAAAACAAAATGATAGAGAATTTCTTCACTATCGCCATGTGAAGAATGTCATGCTTGAGGGTTGCCACCGAATCTCCTACAAAAGAATTATTAAAAATAAATTAAATAAATAAAGATGGAGTTCTTATATAATCTTATTACAGCAGAAAAACTGTTTACCGAAAGAGTGGAGATCGAGAGATAATCACTTTAAGCTCCTCATTTCCCAAGTCTATTTGTTCATCTTGAATTTGCTTAGCAGACTCTGTGACAGAATTTCTGCAGCCATGTACCTCTATAATCTGCAGTGTTTGAATCTGACCAAAGTTTGAAGGGATGCTCGTCAAATTAGTTTAAATTCACATTTCAGTCTGCGAAGATGGGGTGAATATCTCAAGATTTTCTCGTCATTATCTTCAAAAATGAAAAGAAAAGAAACATTTTGTAAGTTACTCATTAGGAAACCCTCACCCTGAGATACTCGCTTATGACAAGATTCATCGAATTGTGCACCACCACCAAAATGCAGATATCTCAACTTCACCATATTAAGAAGAACCACAGGTATTTGATCCACTTCTTTGTTATCCACCAAAAGAAATTCTAGGTTGTGCAGGCTGGCTATAGAGCATGGCGTACGTGAAACTGCCAAGTACTTCAAGTGAACCAGCAGTCGAGTCCTATCAGATCATGATATTTCAAGTCTATGGCTGACATACTAAAGACCCTAAGAAGTTTCATGCTACAACAGATGAATGTGGAGGGATCAAGTGAATGTCCAAATAGAGGACGGACATACAGGCCTGAAGGTCTTGTGAAAGATGGATTCAAGTATAGGTGGATACTCATGTGGCTTTCCTCAGCAATTGACAATTGACTGGAGAACCCAATGCACCATCATAGAAACAGCAGTATCAGAAACATGATTATAAGTTGTTAGTAGGCTAAAATGGAAATTGAAGAAATATGAAATAGAAAAGTAGAGAGGGAGATAACTTACTCTTGGACAACCTTCAAAAAGTTTTCCTCTTCCGCTATTCTCAAGCACGTCTTGCGCAATAAATCATGCATATTACAAGCTTTGATTTGACCATTAGAACTTCTTTTGGCAACTAATACAAGGCTCCTACCAATGAGATCCATCAGAAAGTCCTGGGCCACATCCTCTAAGCTCTTGTTTTCTCTTTTCTCTATAAATCCTTCTGAAATCCATAGCGCGATCAACTTTCTCACAGGATCTCTATGTCTTCTTGAAATAGTCCAAAGTACAGAAAACAAGGTTTCAAGTGAACTGGTAAATGCTTGTAACTAAGTTCAAGTATGTCCATGCACTTATTATTGTCTTCAGATATATGCAAACTTAAACTTCCAGCAACTTTTTGCCACGAGCTTTCTTTCTTCTCCATATTGGCAAGAATTGCAGCCACCACAACAACTGCTAGTGGTAGTCCCTGACAATTTCTGGCGATCTGCTTTCCAAATTCTACCAATTGTGGAGGGCATTGCACTTTTTGGAATACCTTCCCCTGTAATAAATCTCAACATTCAGTTTCTGACAGGAAAGGAAGTTGATTAACAACAGCATGTGGTGAGCTTCCAAACCCACATTTTCGAGCCGAGTAGTAAATATTATTCTGCTTCCACATCTGTCATCTGGTAAATATCTTTTGAAATCATCCCACACATCTATACTCCAAATATCATCCAAGATAATGAGGTATCTTATTCCCTTTAAACTTTTGTAAAGCTCTTCTGCCATGCGCTCTTCATCCATATTCGGAATTTTCTCTTTGCTAAGGTTGCTTATTGTTCTCAATAGGTCAATCAACATATTTCTCTTCTGGTATGTTTGGGAAACAACACACCAAGCACGCTTGTCGAAATAATCAACAATGTTGCTATCATTGTATAGTTTCTTTGCCAATGTTGTCTTCCCAAGTCCAGGCATTCCACAGATGGAAAAAATTTGAAGCTGTTGTGGCAAGTTGACCTACTATTTCTTGTTTCCTGATTGAACCCCACCACAATGTCTTCAAAAATTGGGGTTTTTGTGGCTTGCAGTGACGCTTCTTCATTTGAATATTTTGCAACTTCTAAAACTCCAGTGTCATAACTCTTCATCATTTCTTCGACTGCCATCTTAATAAGCTTAATCTTCTCCATGATGTGAGAAAGCCTGAGGATGAGATACCTGGAAGCAGAAAATGAGTTGATTATAATGTATTCAACTTCATAGGCTATATCTCTAATTCTTATCACCATTTCTTGAAACTCGGGATATTTCTGGATGTTGACACCTCTGAGGAAAGGTCGCAGGTCCAATAGCTCATCATGTATTGTGAAAAGTTGATCCTTCACCCCAAAAATCCTGTCGGCTTTTTGATTCATTAGATCCTTGAGATCGGCAAGGAGAGAATCAACAATGAAGAGCGAAACCACAACAGTCTTCGTCGGGACATCATTCTGGATCTTTGAGACTGTTATGCAGTGTTTTTCAATCTTCGTTTTCAAGATCTTGAACTTCCGCAACAAATCAGAAAGAGACTGATCCATTTTTGGCACGAGGACCGGATTCTTGGTGAAAAATAATGAGTAGAAGAAATTACCTACCTCATTGACCACAACTTTCGTATCTGTCAATAAGTTCTTGGTTTCCTCCAACTCAGCGGCCTGCGATGGCGAATCTCCAAGAAAGGTGATAAGAAATCTGATTTTTTCCAATCTATTTTTTCCAAGATTTCAAGGAGAAAGTCAATAAAGACCACAAGAAGTTCATTAATGCTGTTTGGAGGAGTACTCTTAGATGACATTTGCAGCATGGGGACTGCAAAGAATACGCTGAACTCTTGCACCACTGACTGACACCACATGATGCAGTTCTCGACCTTCGACTCTACGTAAAAATACGTATGAGCCGCAATATCACAGAACATAAATAAATCATTTACTTGGTCAATCACTACTGAATGACGCCCTGAAAAATCAATAACTTCATTTTGGGATAACAATTTTGTTATATAATTGATGGCAATTGGAACGATTTGTCCTCGGGCACGAAATGTTTCGAGATCTTTGTTCTTGAAGAATGAATCTTCCATGCGATCAAGATCAAGAACGTATCGAATTTCAACAAATTTTTTCAGATTGTCTGTGGAGGAAGCCATTTCACCCCTTCTTAGAGATGAGGAGGGGGAGAGAATGTATTTTTGTTCTTTCAAATTTTAAATATCTGGCTATTTGGACAATTTTCATTTGGAGACATTATATGTTACAATAGCAGAGAGAAAAATGACATAAACAATATGAGATGAATTG
>CAIGRP010112674.1:1404-11944 GCA_903798385.1 Fraxinus cuspidata | reverse complement strand
AATATTTTTAATTCATCATGTTACTACAGTTTTTGTGTGATTGCAAAAAAAATATTAAAAATAATAATAATAATAAATTGTTGTTCGTACTTAGTTACTTTCAGTTTTGTTTATGTTCTAGCATTAAAGTTAGAGTTTTTGTGTGCTTAGATGGGTTGATGATTTTGCTGGCTATGATGTTGAATATTAGAATATGCATGGACTATGCTCGGACTCAAAAAAGTCCACTTTATTACTTATTAACGAACCGTACACTTGCGGTGGTTTTAATTCGAAATATATTTTCGCATACAAGTAGGTCAAATATGTAACCTTTGCCACTATACTAGAAGTGCTTTCTTATTATTAAGTCCACATTTAAATGTTTATTGAAGATTTTGAGCGCGATCAACTATTGGACCTCATTTCAAGTCCGATCCTACATTTTAAAATGTTAACCGTATTACGAATAGTAGCTCAATTATATTATGAACTCATTATCCCTTATTAGTCAATATGATATTTTGTTCTCTCTCTTAAATGAAGCACCTCATCATCTTTGATCTTCCAACGCTCAAGCGATAATCCATTCGCCCCCATTCCTAAACTGGAAAGCATTGCATGCTCCTACTAACTCCGCCTCTTCGGCTCTTCCATTGCGTCAATGGCATGCATGGGGCATAACCTCAATTGAGAGCCGATGGATAATTCCAACTCTCATCAACCAATTAAAATAAGTAACATAATTACCTTATAAATCCATTATTTACGTTGTATTTAACATGACTGAAATTCTATTTCCCACTTTCATAATTAAAACTCAGTTTCTCCTACTATCTTGTTTCTTTCAAGATTTTTTATTTTTCAAAAGTTCTTATATTTATTAGGGACGGTTGCCACTTTCTACCCTACCTTTTCAATACTTATAAGGGTACCCTTTTCTCGTGACAATCTTTGGAATGTAATGCAAAGAATAGAGTAGAAAGAAGTTAGGGTTCGGGAGAGAGAACAATGAATTAATGTAGGGGTGCCCAAAAGGTCAATTTTATAATTACTCTCTCAACCTCTTTGTCTCCCTTCACAGCTTTTTACATTTATTTTTGCCTTATCTCATGCCCTACACTACATCCCCACACGGTACTATCACCAAATAAATTACAAAAGTTCGACCAAAACTCTCTTCAAATGTTGGATTCACTACGTTGCCACTTCTAGCTCTTATGGTCATCATGCATGACACGTATATTATTTAAATTTGTGTATGTTTCGAATGTATAATTCTACTATCGAGTCATGCTAGTCTCAATTGCAACAATTCTTGACTTTTTCAAGTCGCATTTGAGCATAACTTTTTCAGGTCACCTGTTTGACTTATATAAAAAGCAGATTTTTAGTAATTTTTATAAAAGTAGATGTGATGCGTGGTTGAAAAATTGTGGATTTTATAAAATGTATGGTTGAAATTAATTATTGATGTTAACTTTAACTCTGATTTAATTTATGTTTTTACCTTAACCAAACGGGAGGTTAGAGTGATATGAAATACATTTATGAGTTCAAATTTTACATGATGCAATTGGAAGTGCAAAGTAGATATTACTAAAGAAATTAAACATGTTTTTTTTTTGCTATAGAAAGTGCAAAATTCTATTAACTTCCTAGTTTACACTAATCAAAAGTCAAGCATTTGACTTTTACTTTTACTGACTTATTTGGTAAGACCAACTTTTCAATTTTTTCATAATTCCATAGAAGAGCAATCAAATTAAGCCAACAAATTTTTTGACACAAAAGTAAACACAACTCAAAACATAACAAGTTTCTTGAATAAATGTGTGAGGCTACTCATTTTTGGCCTTGCACAAAAATAAGGTGTATGTCCACAATGGAATTCTTGACTTCACTATTTTAAGTGACAGAATATAACTCACCAAAGACTTGAAAAACTTATTAATCAATAACCATGTACAACACTATTGAGGCCGATCACACAATTATCGGTCAATAATGTTGAGTTAGAGACGATACATGGCCTTGGAACCATCAAGCTACTCCTAGTACTTTATCATATATCAATCGAATGCTCAACTATCTCCATAAGCTATACCATGCTTATAGTTACTTTACTTCAATTAATACAAGATGTGAAATGCTACGACGAATAAGTAGTTATGATAATCGTTATGGAGGCACAACTTGAAAATAATAGTCTCACAACCACTTAATTTTCATACTAGTGGATAGAAAATTGAAGCATGACGATGGTGTTGAAGTAATGTTTGATACAAATGCTTCAAAAATATTGTTTCTCAAACTTATTTTCGATCATATCTTCTTTCAATAAAATAATTTTATACATAAATTCATAAATTTTATCTACTTTTTAATTACAGATCCTAAAAAAATTACTTTTCACAAAATTTTATTCTATGAATTCTAAATCCAAAGGTACATTTTATGACCCTACTAGTATCCAACTTTTGCCTTTTATTTTTGACTTGATTCTCCCCTCTCCACTTGTCTACTTTAGTCATCACTCAATAGAGAAACCACATAAATACAAAAAGATAACACAATCCCACAACCCACCCCTTTAAAGAGAGTACTACCCCTACACACACATCCCCTCCCTCCTCCAAATGAGCAATCTTGTAACTTCTCACTCATCCTCCACTGAAACCGATTCCACCACCGAAAGGCTAAATATCCACCGCCATAAGACGGCGGAGCACCATCACCACCAGTCTTTGTTGCCTGGACTTCCAGACCATATAGCCCAACTTTGCCTTTTTTTGGTCCATCCTTCAATTCTCTACTCCGTTTGCCGTTCTTGGCGCCGCCTTATCTATTCACCATCTTTTCCTCCTTTTCTATCTATTTACACTCTCTTGACATCCACGCAAAATCAAGAAAACTCCATTGAATACTCCTCCTTTGATCCCATTTCAAATAAGTGGTGGTCATTTCCTCCTCCGCCGCCTGACCCTCCACTCCGCTTCCTCCTCCGCCACTGCTCCTTCATCTCACGTAAATTTCCTATACAATCTGTTTCTGTTTCGGGCAACTTAGTCCTCCTTGCAGCCACAACCGACGAATTCCTCCCCGCCCTCTCGAGGCCACTCATTTTCAATCCCTTGATACAGAAATGGACCTACGGTCCCCCACTATTCACTCCACGGCGGTGGTGCGCCGCTGGAGCCTCTGGCGATGTTGTATACATTGTGAGTGGAATTGGGTCCCACTACAACACTGAGGTTGCTCGATCTGTCGAAAAATGGGACGTCAATAACAATAATAACAGCCATTTGAGCCACAAAAAATTATGGGGTTTTGAAAATGATTGGAGGTGGGAAAGAATGGGAGGCCTAAAACATGGAAAATTCAGTCGAGACGCCATCGATGCCATAGGTATTGAGTCTTCCACCCAAATCCTTATATATTGATTATTATTTTTATATTCATAAGACGTGAGAAAGATAGTTCATTAAATAACATCAATCTTAAAAATTTAAGAACATCTCTAACCCAAATTTGGTGTAAAAAATCATCTCCAATCCAACTTCGTATCGTTAAACCAAATTGGTATAGTACGGTGCAATACTCTTCATTTAGTGAAATTTTACATTTTTTTCATAATTTTTTATCCATTATTTTATACTACAACAAATTTTAATTTTTATTATTAAATCATTTAATTTAATTTATTATTATTATTATTAAAATTCATAATAAATCGTAATCAAATAAATAATATTTTAGTTAAATTAAATGTTATTTTTAAATTTAGTATTTACTGCTTAATTTTTGAAATAAATTAATAGAGAACTAAAATAATAATTAAAAAAACTAATCATTTGATATAATGAGATGGAGATAACTAAATAAGATGATATAAAAGTTGCACCATTTTAGTGTCACATGTTGGATATAACCTAATGATCATTGACTTTTCCTGCAAGCCCTTATGGTCAGGGGCTTCGAATCACGACCTCCTTTTTAAGGTGAGCTTAAGTTAAAAGCTGATACTAATTAAGCAAATTAATTTGAGCCGTAAACGAATTGAATGTTGGATCGAGCTTTTCTATACATATTTAACTGACGTGGAATTTTTACTCTTAACGATAGGATGGAGAGGGAAGCTTTGCATGGTGAACGTAAAGGGCAAAGCAGCCAAGGAAGGTGCAATATACGATGTACAAACCGACGTATGGGAGGAGATGCCGGAGGGAATGTTGGCGGGATGGTGGGGTCCAGCAGCGGCGATGGAGGAGGACACCATATACATGGTGGATGAATCAAAAGGTGCATTGAGAAAGTATGATCCTGGCAAGGACAAATGGGTGGCGATTTTGGAAAGTGTAGTGCTTAAAGGAGCACAACAAATGGCGGCTGGAGGGGGTAGAGTGTGTGTAGTAAGAGGGGACGGCATCGACATTGTGGTGGTGGATGTGGTGGCGCCGCCTTATAGATTTTGGATTGTGGATACTCCCCCAGGGTTACAAGCTGTTACTATAAATATATTGCCGAGATTGTCACCGTGATTTTCAACCCTCAATAGCAGCTATAACTTCTAAGGTATAATTTTTGTTTTTTTATTGTTTTACATTATTCTTTAATTACAATTTTTTTTTTCGCGCTTTTCTTATATAATTATATTTATTTAAGCATATTAAATATGTCATAACACAAGCAATTCCATGATGAGAGTTATCAATGGTTTTTTCAAAGTTCCAGAATTACTTTTGAAGTAGGCAAGATTGTTATGAATTTTTTATAGCAAGATAATAACGATAATTAAATAAATAAGAAGAAAATAAACACCAAAATTTAAGTGAAAACCCAATATGGGAAAAATCAGGGATAGAGGAGAAGTATTCACTAAAATCAATAGTAATTGTATTTACGATGTCAAGATCTCAATTCTCTCGATTGAAATCTAAGCTCTCTAATTCTCAAGATATTATTGAATAATCATGTGTGTAGATACAATGTGGAATATATANTCTCTCGATTGAAATCTAAGCTCTCTAATTCTCAAGATATTATTGAATAATCATGTGTGTAGATACAATGTGGAATATATAAAATTCTTTGTTGGAGTTCTAAGAAGTCATTTTCCAATCCAAACTCTCAATCCATGACGAAATAGTCATGGCAATGGGCCGAGGCTTTCACAACGGCTAAGTTTGAATCTTGTTTAAGCGCTTTTTCTCTGCTCTTCTAACTCAACTGAACGGTACGGCCCTTAAACCCACGAGCTCGTGGATCGTGAGAAACGAGCCGAGCCAGCTCGCGGCTCATTAGCCCTTGAGCTAACGAGCTTTTTGAATTTTTTTTTTTTTTTACTTTTTCACGGTTTAAAAAAAAAAAAAATTCACGAGCCGCTCGCTAGCTCGACGAGCTCATCGAGCTCACTTGCGGCTTGGCTCGGGCTCGTCATTTGACGAGCGGCTAGTGTTTTCACGAGCCGAGCAGCTGAGGGACGAGCCGCTAAGTCCATTTGCCATCTCTATGATGACATTTGATCTTCATTAATTTGGACTCTTAAAAACCCAAACTCCTTAAACTTCTTTTATTCTATCAAACCCAAATAATATGGAATTTGGATCACACCACAACAAATCTCTGCCTTGAAACAAATTTCATCACAAGGAATTCAAGACACGTCTCTAAGTAAACACCATTCCTCATCTTCCAAACAAGCCCCCAATGAAGTAAATAAATGACAAACACTTACTAAGTTCAAGCAATGTTCAAACTTAGCAATATGAAGTGGTTTTGTCGTTATATGAGCAGGATTATCCTTGGTATCAACCTTACTTACTACAATATCACCACGAGCAATCACATCACGCACAAAATAATACCTCACATCAATGTGCTTAGTCCTCTCGTGAAACATGTGATCCTTAGTTAAGAAAATTGTACTCTAACTATCACATAATACTATAGACACCTGCAAGTCTTCACTGATTTCACCAATCAATCGTCTCAGCCACATAGATTTCTTACATGCCTCTGTAATGGTCGTGTATTCTACTTCCGTTGTAGACAAAGCTACTATATTTTGTAAAGTAGCTTTCCAGTTGATAGCACAGCCTCCAAGAGTAAACACATACCATGTAAGTGATCTCATCTTATCAAGGATCCCCTGCATAATTTGAATCCACATACACAATGACTCTTTCTGAATTTCTACCAAAACGCAAACAAGCATTAGAAGAGCCCCTCAAGTATCTAAAGATCCACTGCACTACTTTTCAATGTTCCTTGCCAGGATTTTCCATGTATCTGCTAATTGCACTAACTACATGTGTCAAATCGGGTCTTGTATAAACTATAGTATACATCAGCGAACCAGCTGCACTGGTATAAGGAACTTAGGACATGTAACCAATATCTTCATTTGACAAATGACACAAGTTAGATGATAATTTAAAGTGGGAAGCCAAGGGAGTATGCCATCTTTTGCATTCACCATATTGAATCTTTTAAGCACCTTCTCAATGTACCTCTTTTGACTCAAATACAATCTGCCAGTCTTACTATCCCTTAAGATTTCCATACCAAGAATTTTTTTTACTGCATCCAAATCCTTCATATTAAACTGTTTACTGAGTTGAAACTTCACTTTTGTGACCTCTGCTTTATTTTTGGCTGCTATGAGCATATCATCAACATATAATAACAAATATGTAGTCAATCCACTATTTTCTTTTCTAAAGTACACACAATTATCATAGTTACATCTGAAGAAACCATGAGCAGTCATGAATGAATCAAACCTCTTATATCACTGCCTTGGTGACTGCTTTAGTCCATACAAGGACTTCTTCAACAAGCACACAATCTTCTTTTCCATAGATTATGAACTCATCTGGTTGTTGCATGTAGATTATCTCCTCAAGTTCTCCATGTAAGGATGTTGTCTTAACATCTATCTGTTCAGGCTCCAAGTAATTCTTAGCCATCACTCGAAGTAAAGCTCGGATGGAACTGTGCTTCACAACTGGTGAGAACACATCTGTAAAGTCAACACCTGAAATCTGACTATAGTCATTTGCCACAAATCTAGCCTTGTATCTAGCATCTTCAATCATTGATGTGCCTTTCTTTCTTTTGAACACCCATTTACAGCGAACAACATTTTTACCACTGTGTAATTTCACCAAGTCCCAAATATTATTTTTGCTCAATGACTCCATTTCCTCCTACATAGCAATTATCGATTTGCTAGAATTAGCCATGTCAACAAGCCGAGCCGATCCACAAGCAAAAACTTGAAGCTCGGGCTCGGCTCGAGTACAAAAGGTTCGAGCTTTTTTTTTTGCTCAAGTCGAGCCGAGCAAAAGCTTGGTCAAAAAATTGAGGCTCGACCCAAGCTTTCGGCTCGAACCTTAGCAGGCTGAGCCGAGCCGGCTCGATTTTTTTTCATTGTGAAAACTACACGCAGGCAGCTAACTGCAAGTATCACTTAATTTTTTTTCCTATTTTTTCAATTTTTTTATTAAGGGGCTCAGCTCGTACGAGCCGGCCCAGGGCTCGAGCCAACGCCCCAAAATGGGGCTCTGCCCGAGCCTAGAGTCTACCCGGCTCAGGCTTTTTTCGGGCTGAGCCCGAGCTTTTTTGTCATCCCCTAGCTAGAATCACTGTAACTGACTGCCTTTTAATATGTAGCGGTTCCTTGGTAGAATCAATGTCTTTAGCTACACTCAATGCATAAGCTACCAAATATGCTTCCACATACTTATGTGGAGGTCTAATCTGTCACGAGGTCTATCCTTAACTATATAATACTATGGTGTTGGTGGTGTATGCAAAGTAGATATGATATTACTGTCTGTCAACCCCAAATTGGATTGATCTGTAGTAGACTGTTATCCAATCTCTGATTGTTCCTCTGAAAGAGTTTCCAACTCGGGGTGAACCAGGAACCATAGCAAATTCATCAAATACTAAATCCCTACTAACAACCACATTTCTGGTCTCAGGACATCACAATTTATACCCCTTCACACCTGATTTATACCCAAGAAAGATGTACTTTATTGACATGGACTCCAATTTCCCATTATCCACATGAGTATAAACAGGACATCCAAAAATTTTCAAATCAAAATAGCAAGAATGTTTACCAGACCATACATCTTCTGGTGTCTTTTTATCAATGACAATTAAGGGTGAGCGATTAATCAGAAAACAAACTGTAGTAGCAGCTTCAGCCCAAAAAGTCTTAGGCAACTTAGATAAAAAACATACAACGAACTTTTTCCATCAAAGTTCTATTCATCCGTTCTACCACATCATTCTGTTGAGGAGTTCCAGGCACTGTCAAGTGTCTCAAGACGCCTTCAGCCCTGCAAAAGCTATTGAAATCATCTGAACAATACTCCAAGCCATTATATGTGCATAGATGTTTCACCTGCATTTCAGTCTGCTTTTCTACCAATATTTTTCACTCTTTGAATGTCCCAAACACGTCACTCTTTTGCTTCAAGAAGAATACCCAAACTTTTCTCGAGAAATCATCAATCATTGTTAATAAGTAATAATGACCTTCTTTTGATGGTACCCTGGCCAGTCCCCAAAGATCTGAATGGATATATTCAAGTGTCCCATTCGTGTTATGTTTTCCTTTCGTGAATCTGACTCTTTTCTGTTTCTCAAAGACACAATGCTCATAAAAATTTATTTTACTTGTCTTCTGTCCATCAAGAAGTTCCCTTCTACTCAGCTCCGCCATGCCATTCTCACTCATATGTCTGAGCCGCATATATCAAAGTTTTGTTACTTCATCATCTGTTAAAGAAGAAGTAGAAACTGCTACATCCTCAATTACTGTGGAACCATGGAAAATGTACAACTGTGTAGAGCTTTTATGTTCCTTCATGACAACAAGAGCACCCCAACTCACCTTCAAAACTCCACATTCACCAGTGTATCTATAACCCTTTGAGACAAGTGCACTCAAAGATATGAGATTATGTTTCAGTTTTCAAATATATCATACTTCTGTAAGTGTTCTGATAGCCCCATCGAACATTCTGATTTTGACTGTATCAACTCCAGCAATTTTGTAGGACGCGTATTTCTCATTATTACTGCACCTCTCAAAACTCCTTCATATGTTGAAACCCAGTCCCTGTTGGGACATATATTAAAAGTACAAGTTGAGTCTAGAACTCATTCCTCACAAGGTTTGGAAACCAGTCCCTGTTGGGACACATTAAAAGTACAAGTTGAGTTTAGAACTCATTCCTCACAAGGTTTGGAATCTATGTAAAAAAATAAAAGAAGCTCTTATTCACTTTACCCATCTTCCACAATATCAGCCTCGCCGTGTTAGCAAATTACTTCCCTTTCTCAGTAGCACTAGTAGCTTTATTAATGTTTTTCAAGGCATAGCAATCAGCTCTAATATGTCCATTCTCCTTATAATAGTGACATGTCTTCTCAGCACGTCTAGATTTCGATCTGTCCCTCATATTTCTGCCAAGATTCCTATCTTGATTTTTCACACGACAATCAAGCCTTTAGCATGATTCCCAGATCCTTCAGCAAGATACCCCTTCTTCTCTTTAGATAGTAAAGCATCATAGATATTTTCCATGGTGAGAGTATCCCGACTATAGAGAATAATATCTCTAAAAGTCACATATGATGACGGCAGATAACATAACAATATCAACGCCAAGTCCTCATCGTCATACTTAACTTTCAATGTCTCCAAATCTGCCACAGTTTCTTTGAATATAGTTAAGTGATCATCCAATGACGCACCTTGAGATATTCGGTGAGAATACAAGCGTTGTTTTAAGTGTAACTTGTTGGTCAAGTTCTTTGTCATGCGAAATTACTCTAACTTCAACCACAATGCAACAACACTTCCCTCATTTAAAACATTCCGAAGAATTTGATTTGAAAGATGTAGATGAATTTGTGATTAGGCTTTCCAATCCCTACGCTGCTTTTCATCCTACGTCCAGGTAGTAAACATCTTATCAAAGCCAAGCAAAGCTTCATCCAAATCCATTTGTGCTAGAACCGCTCGCATCTTCACTTGCCATAAGGTAATTCTCGTGTTTCTATCCAACAACAGAATATAATATTTCATTATCGCCATGCGGAACTATCAACCTCGCTTTGATACCATTTGTTATGAATTTTCGATTGCAAGATAATAACGATAATGAAATAAATAAAAAGAAAATAAACACTAAGATACACGTGAAATCCCAATATGGGAAAAATCACGGACAAATGAGGAAAATCTACTAAAATCAATAGTAATTGTGTTTACAATATCAGGATCTCAATTCTCTCAATTGAAATTTAAACACTCTTAACTCTCAAAATGTTGTTGAATAATCATGTGTATAGATACAATGTAGAATATATATATATATATATATATATATATATATATGAATCTCTTTTTGGAGTTTTAGATAAAGAAGAAGACATAAAATTCTGAAAAAAAGGGAATTAAAAACACCAAGGTAGCGCCTCGGGGTCGGGGCTGGAGCTGCGGCTCTGGAGGCAAAAACCAATCAGGGGCGCC
>CAIGRP010112672.1:0-18715 GCA_903798385.1 Fraxinus cuspidata | reverse complement strand
GACTTGATGCTTAACTTCCACTTTAAACTTCATTTCAAGTCCGATTTACACATTGATATTGACAATGCTTGATTGATTTTTATATTGAATTGTCATCACTCAAAATCAATTTTTAGAAACAATAGTAATCTTGTTTGTTATGATCAAAATATCAAGGATGAAATCAACCATATGTCAACATTACGTAGTACTTTGGTTACCTTGTAACGTCCCAGTTTGGTCCTAAAGATCTAGAGCCACGTTCCCTTGTAGCCAGAAAGCTTTTTTCGTAAAACTAGATTACCGGCCTCAAACTCCATTTTCCTGACCTTCTTGTTATAATACCTCGGGTTGCATTGTTTGTATACGGCATTTCTGATTTCAGCCTCATTCATTTTTTCTTCTACCAAATCCAGTTCTCCTCTTATCATTTCTCATTTCCTTCCTCATGATACGTCGTTGTCCGAATGGAGGAATTCCTATCTCAAGTGGGATAACAGCTTCTATCCCAAAGGCTAAAGAGAAAGGGGTCTTTTTAGTGCTGTTTCTAGACGTGGTGCAATAAGACCATAGTACGCTAGGGAGTTCCTCAGCCCATCCTCCCTTAAGAGCATCAAGTTTGGCTTTCAGCGTATGCTTGATGATCTTATTGATAGCTTCTACTTGGCCGTTAGCTTGAGGGTGGTTTGGAGTGGAGAAGTATTTTCATATGCCAAATTCTTCACAAAAGTTAGCAAAATGCATATTGTCTAATTGTTTTCCATTGTCAATTATGATGGAGTGTGGTATTCCGAATCTACATATAATGGACTTTCACACGAAGTTGGTAGTCTTTTGCTTAGTTATCTTAGCCAAAGGTTCAGCCTCCACCCATTTAGTGAAGTAATCCACGACTACGATTCCAAATTTCTCTCCTCACTTCCCAGTAGGAATGGGACCAATTACATAGTTTAGCTCTCCTGGAAGAAGCTTGACATTAGGAGCGAACTGTTGAGACTTTGCATTTTCAAGCAAACTCCATCGTATCATTCTTCATAGTTGGCCAAAATTATCCCTGTCGTGTTATTTTATAGACCAATGACAGTCTTCCGGAATGATTCCCGCACACTCCTTCGTATATTTCCCGCAAGGCATAGATCGACTCCTCTTCATTCAGACATCTTAACAAAGGCACTGAATATCCTCGATTATAAAGGATGTTATCAATCATTGTATACCTCGCCGACCTCATTCGAAGTTTCCTTGCTGCGATGGCATCCTTCGGACACAAAACTATTTGTAGATAGGTCCTGATTTCATCCATCCATGTCGATTTTGGGTCGATCATCATGGATACAACCTCCAATCCCTCAATAGCTGGACGACAAATTCTTCCGATCGGAATGCTATCAAATTCTTGTATCCCCTCACTCGTTGCCAACTGAGCTAAGACATCGGTATGACCATTTTGAGTTCAGGGGACTTGTCTGATCAGCATAGTTTCGAAACTTTTGAACTCCTGTTTTACAATCCGAAGGTACTTGTTCATCTTTTCTTCTTTAGCTTGGTAAGCTTCATTAACCTGATTAACTACTAGTTGTGAATCATTGTAGACAATCAAATGAGCAATCTTCATGCCTTTCGCCATTCTTATCCCTGCTATGAGTGCTTCATACTCAGCCTCATTGTTTGAGGCTTTGAAATTAAACGATAATGCTTCGCAAAAGAGCTGATGACATGGGCTGATCAAGACAATCCCAGCTTTCGACCGAGCTTCAGTAGAGGATTCGTCAACAAAGATTTCCCATGGAGTATCTTGGGAGAGTTCTTCTGGAGGGTTTGAACTGAACTCCACCATGAAATCGATGAGAGCTTGACTCTTTATGGTGACGCGGTGCTTATATCTTATGTCGAACTGATCGAGCTCTACTGCCTACTTAACCATCCGACCTGACGTATCAGGTTTTTATAAAACTTGTCTTAATGGATAATTGGTTAAGATCTCGATAGGGTGTTCCAGAAAATAGGGTCTTAGCTTCCTAGTTGCTATAACTATAGTGTAAGTCAGTTTCTCCAAGGGGGAATAACGGAGCTCGGCTTTATGTAAGGCTTTGCTTACATAGTAGACATGATGTTGTATTCCTTTTTCCTCATAGCCAAGATAGCACTAGCGGCATGATCTGATACTGCTANTAAGGCTTTGCTTACATAGTAGACATGATGTTGTATTCCTTTTTCCTCATAGCCAAGATAGCACTAGCGGCATGATCTGATACTGCTAGATATAATATGAGTACCTCTTCTGCCTTTTGTTTTGATAGCACTGGTGGCTGTGCTAGTTGTCTCTTTAATTCATCAAAAGCGAGTTGGCATTCAGAAGTCTATTCAAACTTCTTTCCTACTCACAAGACATCAAAGAAGGGTTTGCATTTGTCAGTTGATTTCGACATAAAATGGTTGAGGGCAGCTACTCGTCCAGTCAGGCTCTGACCCTCTTTAGACTTTGTAGGGGGACGCATTTCAATAATTGCCCTTATATTTTCTGGATTCTCTTTGATTTCCCTTCGGTTTACTAAATAACCTAAGAACTTTCCCAAACTTACACCAAAAGCGCATTTATGTGGATTTAGTTTCATCCTGTATTTCCTCAGTATCTCAAACATTTCAGCAAGACGTTGTCAATGGTTACTGGCATCCGTACTCTTTACTAACATATCATCAACATATACTTCCATGGTTTTACCAATATGTTCGGCGAACATAGTATTGACTAGACGTTGGTAGGTGGCCTCAGCGTTTTTGAGACCTCGGTCGGTGATGAACGCAGTGTGTTCTTGGTCAGGTTCATACATGGAGATTTGATTATACCTTGAGTATGCGTCCATGAAACTGAGAAACTCATGTCCGACTGTAGCATCTACCATTTGGTCTATTTTTGTCAATGGAATACTTTATTCAGGTCGGTGAAATCTATGCACATCCTCCAATTTCCATTGTTCTTTTCACCAGAATTGGGTTGGCAACCCATTTCGGGTACATTGCTTCACGGATAAACCGCAACTCTGCACCTATTTATTCAAGGCCTCATACATTTCTGGACTAAGAGATCGGCGCCATTGTTATCTGGGCCGTACCATTGGATTATCACCCAGCTTGTGGCAGGTAATCCCCAGGTCAATTCCCTCTATGTCCGAATGGTTCTAGGCGAAAACATCGAGGTTGGATTGAAGGAACTCAATGATCTGACCTCGATAGGAGGTTTTAGTTTGTGTCCTATTCTGAGTTCTTTTGGTGGGTCACCTGGTTTGACCTCCACTTTATCATGTTCTTCCACATGTTCTCTCCTTTTCACTCTAACACGTAGATCTAACGATCCGAGGTCAACTTCCATCATATGCACCATGTTGACTTCCGAACAATTTTTCATTTTACATGACCTAGTAATGTCTTTATTTCCTTTGACTTGTCTTACACCATGGGACGTGGGGAACTTGAGAGAATAGTAGTACATTGATACAATTGCTCCTAGGTCAAACAACAAAGGCTGTCCATGACAGCGTGGAGCTTCATCGACCTCAACAGGGAGCTTGATCAATCCCTTAGCTTTTGGTGAGGGCCCCATTGAGTTTCGAAACCACGTATGGATATTATTGTAGGAAACTCAGGGGGATGCCTACCCATTTTAGTGTGTTAATGTAGAGTACGTTGAGAGAGCTTCCTGTGTCGACTAGGACTTTGGGAATGACCACCTCTACTATGGGTATCGATATCACCATAATCCTAGAGTAAGGACATGGATTCACATCCTTTTCTTTGAACGAAAGTTGATCGTCTGTCTCTCTTTTGTAATGTTTTACAGTGATCCCGATCTTACTGAGGTCGGCAACAATTGGTTTTTTTAACTTCGCCTCCCCTATTCAGCCATTCCATTGTCCTTTTATCATTTGGATCCGTGGGCCAGGTAAATCAATGTTGCAAGCCCTTGCTTCCACTTGATTCCCACGTAATATACATGTTCCATGTGGAGTAGGGAACTTCAAGCAATAATGGTATATCGAGGTGGCGGCTTGTAACTCATGTAGTATGGGTCTTCATAGTATGACATTGTAGTTGGATGGAAGATTGACAATAATGAAATCTGCTAAGATCCTTTTTTGGCAAGGGTGTTCGCCTATTTCCACACTTAAAACTATCTGTCATTGAGCTTCAATTGGATCACCGAAAAATCCTTGTAACCTCCTGGAATACGGCTGGAAGTAGCGCTCTTAGATTCCCATTCGTTCCAACGTTCAAGAGTATAGCACATTAACCGAACTCCCATTGTCAACCAGAGTTCAGTGTACCTGTACCCCTGCAACAGTTATATTTATCACTAGTGCATCACTTTGGTCTTGTAAAATTCCATATGCATCTTCTTCCAAGAACCCGAACCACTCTGATTATGGAGCTATGTGAACCTCAAGTTCTGGTAACACTACGTTATAATTTTGCCGAAGCGAGCATTGCGTGCTTGTCCACGTCTAGCTCTTCTGGTCCCTTCGAGGATCCTGAGCTGGTGGACAGGGTTGAGCCTGTTGAGTCGTTCCTTAATGGTTTGGCTGTTTATTATCAGTTTGTTTTGACTATTTGAGCTTAGCTACGAACTCCTATAGGTGACCTCGCCGAATTAAAGATTCAACCTCTTCTTTTAGATTTCTGCAATTATCAGTGTTATATCTTGCCGTTATGTGGTATCGATAGTACCTCCCTTGATTCTTCCATGGGAATCTTTTTTTCTGGGTAGAGGTCTACTAAATGTTTCCTTTTTCCCTGTTTTTAGGGAAACTTCTTCCAGTGTGGCGTTCACCGGATGATATTCGCGGAACATATCCGGATATGGCTTAGAACGACTTTGATCCCTTCTGTCCCTTCTCCTTTCTCGGCCAAAATTTTTATCCACCGATTTCCCTTTTGTTTATTTGGACATTGTAGATTCGATTTGAGCTCTTCTTGATCTGATGTGACTTCTTCTACGTTGATATGTTTTTTAGGTCGGCTCACGAACTCGTGATACGTTTGAGGTCCGTCATCATGTACAGACCACCAAAATCTTGTTTTTGGCCTTAGTTCGATAAGGACCGCCATGAGCACAGCCTCATCAGAGATCTTCTCGACCTCTATGGACTACTTGTTAAATTTACCGAGGTAACTTTTGAGTGATTCAGTTTTCCCTTGTTTAATGCTCACCAACCGTTCTTTGGTGTGGTTCATGCTTTGGAACCCTTAAATTGAGCAAGAAACTCCGTAGCGAGGTTATTCCAGCTTTTTATGGATCTTTGATGTAGCCTCATAAACCAACGTTGGGCCTTACCTCCCAAAGTTAATGGAAAAGCGTGACACATTATCGCGTCTCCTGCTCCCTGATGTTCCATCGAGGAGGTGTATTTGTCCAGGTGACTGAGAAGGTCTCCTTCCCCCCATACCCCGTCAGTTGTGGTATTTTTAACTTTTCGGATAGAGGTTCAACAAGAATGTCCTCAGTAAAGGGAGAATGGCGTTTCGTGAGATATTCCTCTATGCTACCTTTATCCTTTATTTCCAGGTCAGCAATGCATTTTCTTAAAGCGCTCATTTTAGATTCTGGTCGTCCCGCTGGGCACGTAATATGTTCGTCTTGTCTACTCATAGGTGTTAGGGAGTGTTGGGAACCTAATATGTCGAATACACTATTAGTTCTCTTCACGGTTGGCTTCATTGTCATGGGAGAACTTCTGATTTCTTCAGTTCTGCTTTTGGAAGGTTCTCCTCCTAAGAACTAGAGAGTTCTCCTGGTGGGGGGTCGTCTAATTCTCTC
Organism: Fraxinus cuspidata; assembly: GCA_903798385.1. Lineage (NCBI taxonomy): Eukaryota > Viridiplantae > Streptophyta > Magnoliopsida > Lamiales > Oleaceae > Fraxinus > Fraxinus cuspidata. The sequence continues at coordinate 12,924 of CAIGRP010112672.1, read as the reverse complement.
TCTCTGGGGGGATTCGACCTCGGTATCTTGTAATAGAGTATGGCCCTGATTTCGTTCCAGTCTACTGACAGCGTTTGTTAGTTTCTCAATGGTTTCTTTCATCCCAGCCATTTGAGGGTTTTCATCTTGACTTTGTCTTTCTCCAACGTATTGTGGATTACTAGTTTGTTCAGGGCGAGTATGAGATTGATCTCCAAATGTTGAAGAGCCATCCATGGTGATATTTCTTTGTGGATTCTGTCGAGGAGATAGGACTGCTATCACAAGCTAGGGACCTTCCTCTAGCGCCAAATTGTTGACGTTGAAATTTATATGAATAAAATTCAAGGCAACTTAAAATAGATGACTTGTAAATCATGATGATAACTACAAGTTTTTACTCTTTTTCCCGAATGGGATCTTTTGAATGTGCAGAAATGTTCTTGTAGTAAAGGTTGTTGTGTCCTTCCTTATCTGCCATTTCCCTCTTTTATAGGAAGAAACCTTGCATGCCTTCTTTATTTCTCATCTTGTCACCTACAATACTGAGCTCAAAGAGTACACTTTTTGTCGTGTTTTGAGTGGTTGAAGAGCTCGGCCTGTCAGGTCATTATGAATTAAACCCATATGTGGTCCCTAACAATTAATGACTTACTTAGGGGAGGAAGGTAAAGCATCTCATTGGTGTAAATAGTGGGTGCAGATGTAAGACCTTCTACATGCCACTTGCTGATTGACCATTAGTACAATGCGTAAGAAAACTATAATTATTGTGTTCCATTTGACCTCGAAAAACTAAATAATCCGAGCTGACCTTATATGCCGAACTCACATTAGTATGGACTTACCACATGCACCATACTGTACTTATGGACCTCGGAGATCGGGTGCCAACTCTGCTGAAAAATTATCCAGAAGAAAGCTTTGAAAAGCCAAGAAATTGGTTCAAATTTTATTAAATTAGCTGAGTAAGTGGATGAGGTAATCATTCTTTTTGGTGTTGAACTTGCACATCCATAGTCCTTTTTATGTTTGTAAATAGAACACTTGGGTACATTTATGTGTAAATTAGGATTTCTTTTGCTTAGTTTGGATGCATAAATTCAAATCAGAAATGAATGATCAAACAATTTGAAATAATGAGTGTGTTCCAGTAAAAACTTTCTTTGCCAGTTACTAGAATTATTGTAAAACAACAATAATAAATAGGCATAATGAAGACTATTCTAGCACAATGCACTCTTTGCCCTTTCTTTGTCGCTGCGAAACCCATTTCGCCCTTTGATTTTTGAGTTGTATGTTGGGTTATTAAATATTTGCATAACTTACTGGGTAGCAATGGTAGATCGAAACAACAAAGGGTTCGAAGAAGGTTTGTAACATATACTTATGATCGAAGAAGGGAGATGTGTTAATCACCTCTTGGCACCATTATCAGTAGTGTCTATGAGGATAAGTCATTTTCTTCATTACCAAATTTTGGATGTAATATCAGACGTTTATTTTAAAATATTATTTAATTCTATTGGGCACTATTTGTTTCTGACTCGATTTGATTGTGTGTGAATGATTTAATCTCAAACGCTCATCGGCTTCTAGCTCCTTAGAATTTATTTTTCAAAGTTGTTATTTTATGATGGTAATTTTCCTTATGCAACAACTATTTTATGTCAATATCTCTCTTGAATTTTTGATGATATTGTTTGTGACTTTCTCATTGTCTTTAGAATTGGCTGCCTCTCAAGTATAATATGTGAAAGCTATTTGTGGCTTTTTCCAAAATTGAGCTATATATCTTGCTTTTCGATGATGTTGTTTTTTTAGTTCCCGCTTGACTATCTTTCTCAATTTTGTTTTAAGAAAAGCCATTAGAATTTTTTTTTATTTTCTGGCAATTGATGTGCAAAGTCTTGCATTTCCTTCACAAGGATACAATGCTAAATACCATTTGAAATATTATAGCCGATTTTGGTGAAAATGGCGACTTCACCATATGAGCTCATCTTACACATTAGAGTAAAACTTTTCAGAGAGTGATATGTACTTAAAATGAGGTTCAAAATTGATATCAAACTTGCTATGCAATGTAACGCTTATTTGATAGGATGGGATATAAGTAAAAGAGGATGTCGCACATGAGATAATAGGTATATTGCACAAATATGTATGAGAGTTGAGAGTGACTTGAGGCTCATTGTTTTTACTCATTTCCTAAATATGTATGTGAGTTGAAAGTGACACGAGGCTCATTGTGTTTAACTCTTTCCGAATTTGATGTTTTGTCTTCTAAGTTTTGAGGAACAATAGGAGTTTGTGCTTGGAATTGGACTTAATTCCTCTAATTAAACTATCAAGTAATGTGTGAAGTGAAGCATAATCTTTTATGATGATTTCAAATTTGGTTATAAAGCTAGTAATTGCATTAGCAAAATGTTAGTAGAACTTTTTTTTGTTGTGAAGTACTACAATGATTTCAATCTGTACAAAATTTCTTTTTTCTTATCGAAAATTTGTATGCTTAACTTGGTTTATACAGTTTATGCATTTTGTTCTTATGTGCTTTACTGTCATCATTTGTTCTAATATTTGTAATTGTTTTGTATTTTGTAGTGGTATAAAGAACAAGGTTCAGGAGAGTTGCTTTCGATCACTTCTTAGCCCAAGACATAAGACTTTGAAAATTAGATTATTTTTTGCTATTTTTATTGATTTTTTTATATAGTTCTGTAGTTACTTTGTTCTATTTATCTAGAGTATTGGTGTTTTAAAAATGTTGTATATCTACTTCATCTTTTTTTGGTAGATTACTTGATATTTTGAGAATGTTGTGTAGCAACTTCCTAGTACATTTGTAATTGTGATGATTAATGATATTGAATGTAATTAAAATCTACATATTTTTAGGCCTTTATAACTTTCAAGTTTAAATATCATACATGTCAAGGATAATGATATTGTTCCCTAACCAATAAAATGACATTTAGCTCATTGCATCAAAATATAAGTACTGCTTCACGTAACGATATAAACTTCATTCATGTGACACAAACAATATTTATGCCGTTCTAGTGCAAAAATACACTCATTCATATAACAACATTGAAATCGCTCCTAAAACACAAAATGATTTTGGTGTCATTTCAATACAAAAATTAACATAACAATATTGAAATCGTTCTCGAGACACAATTATTACATTCAACAGTTACGAGATGACCATTATTCTTGCACTTACTTCATTTTCGAGATGTACAATTATTACCTTCAATAGTTCCAAGAAACCCAGTGCAATTTGTATCATGTAAGAAAATGTTCAATTTTATGCCTTTAATAATGCTAAAATTAGAATTTATATCATCATCTGTAGCAATAATTGCAGGCTTGGGTGAGATTAATGTAAACAAAGCTCCAACATTCACCATCCTTGGACCAGCAAGAATAGTGGCATTTTCAGTCATGACATAACCTCCATGGCCACCCACAAACAAAAAATGAATATAAAAAAATACTTCCATTATATGCATATGACCCTCCATTTCCAAGAACCCAAGGATATGAACAATTGATTCTTCAAGTCAAATAATCATACTTTCAAGAAATCAAGCACATATTAGCAGATTTATCAAGACAAAAAGGCTAAAAAAAAACCTAGAATTTGAATTCAAGCAATCTAAAATTTTCAACACATAGGCTGCCTCCAATCAAGAAGAAACCGAAAATTGATTTTAGAATTTTATGAAAGAGAGATGATGATTATAATGAAAGGAGAAAATTTGAGATATTGACCTCTTGCAAGAAGAAATGGAACCCAAAATTGGTTTAGGGCTAAATAGAAATATGAAATTAGGGCAATAATGTCTTTTTGTATACAATGATATTTTTAATCATTTACAAATTGTATTTTTTTGGTACCTTTAGGCTTTCTAACTAAAAAAACATTGTTCTTGGACTTTTTTAGAATAATAATTGGTTTGACTAGGCCTTTTTAAATGAAACCCCCAAAAAGAAAAGAGAGATTATGGGGAAATTCTCAATATATGGGAAATATGCGGGGTAAAGAAGAAAAGAAGAGAGTATGGGGATTTTTATGATATTATAGATTTGGGGGGTTTAACATTATCGTACAAACTTCAAAGACATGGGGCAAAATGCCCGGCGATGTTCCCTACTACATGTTGGGCACCCCCGCCATCCAATCCAATCCAACTGCGTCCCGTCCCGTCCCGTCTCGTCTCGTCTCTTTTCTTATTTATTTATTTTATTATAAATCTAAATCATATTTAAAAATATAATAAAATAAGTAAACGAAACAAGAATGAAAATATTATAATCATGCGGCCTTTCGCAAATTCTTTGTGGAGATGGGATGGGAGGGCCACCCTTAGCTCCGTATCCCTAATTATGTTTTGAAATACTATTTACATTCTAGTAATATATTAAGTTAATTATGACAAGTGTTATAGAAAATTTTGAGAAAATTACTCGCGTGCATTATGAAAAGTATCATTTTTCATAGTACTAGAATTATATTATCTTCTTTTTATTCTACATTGTAACTGTAATATTATTAAAATATTTCTTTTAAACAGAGGCAATGCTCTCGTCTAAGTCAGAAAAATATAAAAGAAAACATGATCTTAAAGATTGAGAAAAAGGGAGAAAGTAAAATAATTTAAAACCCTTTATAGATTTCAAATATAAACAAATGAATAGGATGAGAAACACATATCGGAAATTTTTTTTTTTTTTTTTTTTATAATTTGGAAAAGAAACCATATCTTTTGTCGTGACTAATTTAGGAGTTTTTTTTATACAAGTGAGAAGAACATGGCGACCTTGATAGAAGGTGGAATAATGTCACGTGTTTTATAAATTTGAGGAGGATCATGTCGTGTATTCATTTGACATCTTTAAAATCTCTAAGTTAATTTCACAAGGTGTTAACTAAGATCTTACAGCTTGACATTGACTTTGTTAGTTTACCTCTTGAGTTATTGTTCCGACCTCGATTAGTTCTACTAACTTAATTTGTTTTATCAAGAACCCTTCAAAAAAATTTGTGACAAATTCAATTATTGACACATGCTCATCGTCTTTCCATGTGTTTTTTTTTTTAAGATTGTTAATCTCAAATTTCTTGTCAAAGCAGCCGCTGCCGACGGTTTCATTTACTTTTCCTGGCTTTGTTAGATGGACTCACTTTTGCAAATGTTCTTTCTTTATTGTCTTGGAAGATTTGTCTGCTTTTGTCCTCCAAAGGAAACATGATTCGATTCTGACATTTTTAAAAGATCTACTTAGTCGTCGTTTGACCCTCATTATTTCACATTATAATTTTTGAAATGAATTAATTATTTTTACAATTGTGATGACAACATTGATGTCAAAATCTGGACAATTAATTTTGAGAATAGATTTTGAAATGTATGAATGCGATGTCGTCAAGTATGATTCTCAATTAAAATTATACAAGTAGCATGATTGTTTTTAGAATAATGTTTTTTGGAGAATGAGTAGTTGAAAAATAAGGAAAGTTTTCAATTTACTTGTAACATTATTTTATTGAAAAATGTGTGGTTAAAAAAAAGGAAGAAAAATGTATTATAATATTAATGAGGACCAAATGGGGCTAGTGAAATTTCATAACCTATAATTTAAAAATTAGAACATTTATTCTAATGTTCTAGACTTAGCCATACGTTTGATATGACAACGGTCCAATTAATACTGATAGCTGGAGATTAACTTTAGTTGTAGTGGAGCCTCCATGTTAACCCGAGTCTGGGGCGATAGAGGTGATGTAGAACTCTATGGAGTGTGATCTTCCCGGTTGAAAGAGATTGAGAGGTCCTCGCTTGAGGGACGTGTATTTGCTTCAAATGCTTTTTTTTTTTAATATATGATATTGTAGTCCTACTAAAGGAGTTATGACACGAATCAATTAGAAGAGAAAATCATATAATAATTATAAAAGAGAAAAGTAACAAGGATCTATGAAAACGTGCATAACTTTTAGTTTGAGTGTCGACTTTTGTTGGTGAGTACAATCCGAAAGCATTTTTCGATTTTGCACAATCTTGTTGGGGGTGATAATCGATTACCATTGTCAAACTTTGGGCTCAAATTCCATTCCGTTTTAGTGCTTTTATATTTTTAGTTAATTTAAGGGTACTTTCATCTTTTGTAATTTTATTTGGATCCATCTAGAGAATTAGGATCTCGATATGATTATAATTTATTTTGAGCTTATAAATATTAAATACACGTTAAGGTTGTAAAAATATTCCATTCATTTTTTATTAATAATATTTCAATTTTCCCCATTGATATGTAAATTCTAATATTTCTTACGTCCGTTCGAGCAAAATTCGAACATCTGTTCAAGTATTACAAACAAGAATCTTTTATTATTATTATTCACTTTTTCATCCTGCGTTAAGTTAGAGCGCGGTAAACGTTGCTTTCGCCTAGAATAAAGTTGTCCACGAACTAGCTTTCTTTGCTACCACATTCCGGTTGCTTCGAATAGGTAGATACTATTACTCTTTTTTCCACTTTGGTTGTTCATGACTATTTACCTTAATAAAAGTTCTTATTTACTTAAAAAAAAAGTAAAAAAAATAAAAAATAAAAATCTCTACCTACATAAGCTAGACATGATGTTGTGGTACTTAGTTCGAGTGGTATTGTTGGTGATATGCAAACAAAAGTCATACATTGGCTTGACATGAGCACCTTAAAATGCTTCTTGAATATAACTGTATGTACAATAATCTAATACCTCAATTTTTTTATTTTTTATTTTTTTTTCGAAATGGGGTTTATTCCTCTTCAAGATTTCGAGGAAAAAGTGAATAAAGGGAGGTCCTAGTACATGATTCTAAAATATATTGCTCAAAGAAAAGGTACAAGTTCAATGCTCTTTAAAGGCAGGTTTTACTTCAGGAATTCTCCGGTTGCAAAAAGCTTTAACCACTGTTTGGTACACATTAAAATTTTCATTTTCATTCTTCTACTTATTTTCAACCGCACATTCTTCAATAAAATAATATTTTACATCACATCAATAATTTTTCCTTCCTTTTCAACCACGCATTCTCCATCAATCTACTATTTCATAATACATTCTTCCAAAATAATGTGGCTCAAACAGACCCTTATATATACATTGGTCTCATGTCAGATCTCATTCATTTTTGCTCATTCTTACAGATAAATGAAGTATAATTAAGATTCACGAACTCAGACACCAGTTTCCACTTCCTCAAAGAAATTATGTGGGCAAGTGGATACAGCTCTCAGTCCATTAGTCACTGAATCCCGTTTTCTGTTCATGAGCTCGCTTGGAAATGGAAGGCTGGGACTCAAGTTTTTTGTTGGACGATTTTCTGATAAGGGAAATCATGCTCACGCATGATCCAGATGGAAGGCAGCTCGATTCAGAGATATTGCTTCGTCTTGTAGAGAGAGTTATTTGTTCGACACAGTCTGATGTAATGGTTCTTCTCCTCTGCAAAGCTATAAACTTATGTTAAGCAAACTGTTCGTGTAGGGTTTGTTAGAAACTGTAATTCTTGAAACTCTATTTCAGGTTTCTGATGCTCTATCTGATGCCAATAATGTGGGAAGCATTGATATGATCGGATCAGATGAGCCAATCGGATGCACCATATACAAGATCTCACATGAGGTAATTTCGTTCTCGTCCCTTTAACTTCTCTTTTCTTTATTTAATTGAGTGGACTGTGCACCTTTACTTGTGGTTCATGGCATATTTGATACGAAGATTTAATATTACCGGACAATATTAAAATGAAAAAGTAAGGTAAAACTTGCTTTTCATATTTCTCAGCAATCTTGTCTAATACAGTGAGCTAAACACGCTCTTAAAGTTTAGAATGTCTAATACCAAATAGTTGTGGTGATAGATACTCCACAGGAACTTCGAGCAAGGAAATTTGCACACAAAAACAATAGTTTTGCTCGAAATGGTCAGTCATTTCAGATGGGACGCCAAAGTGGTCTTAGTACTAGCGGCCTTCACGACTAGCTATGGCATATTTTGGCTCATACAACAGCTACATTTTGATAACGTATCAGCATTATCGCTTGCAATACTTAAACGACTCCCAAGAGACATCATGTTTGACCCAAAATTTAAAGCTCTTATTTCGTTGATCAACTGTCTGGTGAAGGTGACAAAACTCGTAGTAATGACGGCAAGCCTGCCTGTGTCACATGACCATAATTCAATGGCTATCATGAATTCTAAAATCTACATGGCCACATATTGGATCATTCGAAGCATATTGGAGTGTACGTCTCAGATTACAGATCTACGAAGCGTGAGACATGAGCAAGTGCATGTTCTTTCTCTTCATTTCACTATTTTCATTATTAATTTCTCCTCATTAGTCAAGTTTTCTTATATGTATAGTGAGATTTTAATTGTTTCTTCAGGTGTTTAAATGCAAAAATTGTTGCAGCATGGGCACTATATAGTCTAGGCAACAAGTTAAACAGCTTGTGCCATGATCTGGAAGAACAAATAGGTTACTGATTTCATGGAAAAACTTCCATCTAAAATATTTCGATTTTTAAATCCATGTAAATTTGAGAAGTTTAAAATTTTCTTGCAGATACAAGTTTGCAAGCGAAGCTGGTAACTATTTTTAAGGAAAAGCATACTGATAATCAAGAGGTGCTGCATACATTATTTTCAGGGATCAAGGGTCACTCCTCACAAAAGAAGGTCATTTTTCTGCAATTTCTCCTGCCTCTGCAACCATTACAAAGCATTATAAATTGTTAAAAAAAAAATTAATTTCAGTAATTGGAAAATACAATTGGCATTCCTTACTGCTAAATATTAAATTCTTTCTGGCTACTTTGCTAAGGTGGACATTGTTTGGAAATCCCTTTACAATGTCGTGGACCGTCGTATGTTGTTCTATATAGTTTATGTAAGCAATAGGTCATCGATTGTTTTCGATATGGGGGAAGTTCACGCTCCTTCACCTTGCAATCTCCGTAGCTTTTTAGTGTCGCACTATGCAGCATTAAAGAAGTAATAAAGAAAAGCTAAAATCTAGCGTATTCTACTGTTCCTTATAGTCGAGGACAAAATATCACGCATGCCCTTTATTAATATATTACTAATTTCTTACACACTGTCCATCTTTTTTCTTTGAACAGATTGACACTATTGAACTGAAGAACAAGATAGTGATACTCTTGATCTCAAAGCCGGAGCTTCTCCCCCTAGACAAACTACTTTTTCTGGTGCAGCAAACATATGGCCATCCCAAACACAAGCAAATTGAAGAAAACTATGCTATATTATGGGTTCCAATTCCATCTGCAAATGAATGGAGCCTTGATGAGAAAAGAATTTTCGAGGTTTTTTCGAGTTCTTTGCCTTGGTTCTCTGTAAGACATCCTTGGACACTAAATTCAACAGTGGTGAACTTTATCAAACAAGAATGGAAGTTGAAAGAAGAACATTTAATGGTAGTTTTGGATGTAAATGGGATGGTTACGAACTCAAATGCTATGGATATGGTGTGGATTTGGGGGGCCAAAGCATTTCCTTTTTCAATATCAAGGGAAAAAGAGCTTTGGGAAAAGGAGAAATGGTCCCTTGAACTCATGACCAATGGCATCAGCCCTTTATTGACCAATGGGGTAAGAATCTAAACTGAATTCTCAGTTGTTTCTTACTTTAAGCATTTTTGGCATGACTTCGAGGATAATGGTACTTGACATATTAAGAAAACATTTTGTTAGACAACTCGTGATTTTCATAATAAACTGCGCATAAAAACGAAGAACAATGAAATAGAAAGAAAGCATGAATTGTTCAACAATGCTCATTATTGTGCAATTGACCATAAAAATAATGCATTTCCTGATTTCTCACGTCATTTCATTATTATTAAGACTTCTATCTTTAAAGGTAAAACTTGTTAAAATGAGTAGTTCAAATCCTTATGAGTTGGTTAATAGTTTTTAAGATATTATTCTTAGTAAGCTCCTTCAAGATGATGACTTATTTGAACAAATTAATCTTAAAATTCGTTTGAGTACTATTATCGAATCGCTTGTTGAAACTTAATGAATTTAATAGAATATTAGGACTTGGAATTCTATTTTAAAATGTTAATCTTGTTAAAAGTAGTCAAATCCCTTATTTATTGGTTAGTAATTTTATATTCATTTAATATGAAATATTATATTGATTATTTATTCGTAATATTACTCATAATTATCATATCAATTAGTTCAGTAGAGGTAGACAACCTACTATGACCAGTAAAGTGTTGTTGGTACTCTTGTCCGATTCTACTCGACACTTTTTACCGAACATGCTAGAGTACATGTTACTTTGAGCCTTAGCTTATGACTTTACATTGTTATCAGGTAGAGGAAGGCCGAAATCTTTGCATCTATGGAAGCGAAAACATAGATTGGATTAGAGAATTCACTGCCAAAATGAAGAAAATAAGAGATGCAGGCATTCGACTACAACTGGTATATGTTGGCTGCAGAAATTCAACCAATCAAAGTATGCAAAACATTTTAAACATCATTAATCAAGAACAGTTAAGCACTTCCTTAACCTCTGAAAAAATACATTTCTTTTGGTTCCGGCTGGAGAGTTTCAAAAGTTCAATAATCCATCAAGAAAATACAGATAAAATTGCAAAAGAAGTGGCAGAATTTCTTGATTTCGGAGAAAATAAGGAGGGTTGGGCAGTGCTTGGGAGGGGTTCTTCAACTGATGTAACAAAACTTTCAGGAGAAAATGTTGCAGAATTGGGTTTTTTGGGTGCCATTGAAGAAACCCCAAGAACTTCATTTCCTTCTGAGCCTTGCAATCACACTGATTTGGCTCCATATGAAGAAGGATTGATCGAAAGAAGTGTGAATTGTGGAGTATGTAAACGTCCCATGAAGAAGTTTGTTGTCTACAAATGTGATGTAGCTGCTGAATAGAGAGTTGTTTGGATTTTGGTTATTATGTTTGAAAGAAGAAAAAAAAAGAAAAAGAGAAGAGATAATAAAAGTCAATAGACTTGTGTGTATTATAATGAGAATCAAAACTCTATATTTATAGAGAAGGGATAGAGATACATATGATAATAGTTTCTAGAGCTGCAAGGGTTCAAAGTCATTCGCCAATAAACTTACCATTTACAACACTCTCATTTGAATGACACATTACAAAATATCAGCCTCGTTAAAATCTTGTTTGATAAAAACCCAATGAGAAAAAAATCAAATGAAAGAAAAATAGTACAATTATTTTGAAGTATTAAAAACAAATGATACCTCATTAAAACCTTGTTAAGAAAATCCAGTGGGATAAAATCTAAGCGAAAGAAAAAGAATACACTACTCCCCTGATATTGATCACTAAAAATCTTTGAGTCGACGCATTCCAATCTTGTGAACAAATTTCTTGAATGTAGATGTTGGCAGCGCTTTCTGAAACTCGTGTGTATAAAATAATTTTAGAGAAATATACTTCGTGATGTCACATTTGATATAACATCATTTGAGTTGTGCAATACAAGCAACGTTATCTACATACAAAATTGTTAGACTATCTTTTGTTGAAATTAATCGGCATGATACTTGGATATGATGGGTCATATTTTTCAACCATACACGTCTGTTTCATGGATTGTAATAATTTCAAAATGATTTGAGAATATTGCCGTCAAGGATTGTTTCACAGATCCTCATGATATAGCTGTTCCTCCACGTGTAAACACGTATCCTGTTTGTGATTTAGCTTTATATAGGTCAGAGAGATAACCTACATCTGCATATCCCACTAAAGTAGATCCCAACTTTTGAGAATAAAATAATCACAAATCAATAGTACCCTTTAGGTAACGAAAAATAAGTTTTAACACAATTTCCATGTCTTTGTATTAGCGTATAGCTATATCTTGCAAGGAGATTTACAAAAAAAGTTATATCGAGTCGAGTACAATTTGCAAGATAAGTCAATGCTTTAATTGTACTAAAATATGATATTTCAGGATTGAGAACATTTTCTCCATCTTCAAGTGGACGAAAATGATACTTTTTCACATCAAGTGATCGAACAACCATATGTGATGCAAATGGATGTGCATTATCCATATAAAATCGTTTTAAGAGTTTTTTCTATATACGTAGATTGATGAACAAATAGTCCTTCTAGGAAATGTTCAATCTGCAATTTGAGATATAATTTGATTTTTTCCAAATCTTTCATCTCAAATTCATTTTTCAAATAATTTGCAGTTTTGTTGAGTTCTTCGAAAGTTCCAATTAAATTTAAATCATCAACATAAACTGCCACAATTGTAAATCAAATATTTGTTTTCTTTATGAAAACACATGGGCAGACATAGTCATTTTTATAGCATTTCTTTAACAAGTATTTTAAAGCGATTATACCACACGCGTCATTTTATTTGCTCAATCATGACTTCGATTGATATACTTCAATACATTTATTTCGATATTCTCGCTATATAAAGTGGTACATTATGCACAAAAATGTTGCTGACAACTTTTTCTTTTCTTTTTCGATTCTATTTTCTTTTCACATAATGATATAACTTATTGAGATATCTCTAATTTCATTATTTTAGGTACCTCAACCTCTTCTGGAGTTTTATAATATGTTATACTCATTAAGAGTATATGCCTCCTTAATAAGATCATCTTTACCAATTGCTCCATTTTTGTTTGGAGGAATTTGTAATAATAAAATACCATCACGTTACGAGCGTGTCATAAATTTATCAAATATAATATTAACGAATTGTCTGAAAGCCCAAGAATAGCTAACCAAGAGGGGGGTGAATTGGTTTTTAAAACTTTTTCGAAGAATTAATATAAAATCAAGCACGTAGAGATTCAATAGATTAATTCAAATAGCAAGCA
>CAIGRP010112669.1:0-19842 GCA_903798385.1 Fraxinus cuspidata | reverse complement strand
TGTTTGGCTAAGTTTAAAAAGTGTAAAGTCATAAAATAAAAAGTAGAACTCCTATCTTATGTCTTGAAGAAGTTGGGATAACTTGAAGGGTAAGGCAAATAGTCTTCAAGTAAATCCATTGGAAATGCCACATGACAAAAAACTATTTTGACAATAAGGTACGATTTACTTACATATAAGTAACTTTTTTCCATAGAAGTAGGAAAAAGTCACTTATCCAAACATGTTTATAAACAAAAAGTTAGTTACATTATTAAGCTTAGCCAGACATGCACCAAATTTAAAGACCAAAATACTTACCAAAGTTGCCGAAAACTTTGCATCCACACAGCTTGAATTGCGAGCACAAATATGAATCCATATACAACAAGAAGCGTGGCAATAATTTCACCCTCATGCACAAGGCATGTAAATTCAGATGTTTCAAATAGTTCAGGAATGATATTAAGTACCCAAGAAACTCATATACCAAGTTCAACATAAATATATAAAAGTCCAGATTGCATAAAGAACTTAAATGCCATGTTAAATCAAGAATAATAAATGCAACTTAATTCGAAAAAAACAATCTAGGTTACTCTCAGAGGCCTAGGTGAATGGTATTATTGAATAAGATTGACTTTACATACATTTCAGGGCCAATAATACAATAGCTATTTCCCGAAACAATTAACCAATAGAAGTCAACAATCCTTGCTACAATTTTGCACTTGTTAAATCAGAGGAGTTGAACTCGAAACTACGCCTAAAAGTGACAATGGAGAAACTAAAGGGAAAAAAATCAGCAAGTCATACAACACAATTCTGGTCCTCTGAGTAGTCAATTGTATGTATTCAATTTCAAGAAACAAAAAAAACTCTTCCTCACTAAGTATCTAAGACTTGCAAATTACAAGTCTAAATGTGTGATCATGTACCATTACAAGTTTACAACTAAGTAAAAATTCATTCATAGTACTTTAGCTAAAACTGATAAAAGACAATTAAGTATGGAAAATGTAGCAGGGTAGCAAATGTGTTCCTATCTCGACTTCATAAACTGATGCAGGACAATCATATTGCAAATAGAATATGAATTCATTTCTTATTGTATTAGGATTAAATTTCTTGTTTAAATTAGAACTTCTAATTCCTTTAGGAATAAAATTACTTATTTTCCTTAACTATAAGGATTAGGAGATTATTTTACCTATGTAATAAAAAGGCTTTGTACACTTTTAAATCATCAAATGAATACAATCAAATTATATTCTCACAAATTTTCGAGTTTCCAAAATTTTTCTTGTTTCAAGAAACACAATTCGACTTCCGTAACATAGAAACTTGAAACTTTCAAGCCAATTAACTAATAGGTGCGCGACAGATCTTTCAACATTTTGCGCTAGTTGATAGTGGTAAAAATGCCCGAAAACAATTGGAAAAAAAAAAAAAAAAAACAAAACAAAAGAAACAAAAAAAGTTGTGATAACTGATTCTGGTTCTTTGATTGGTCAATTGTGTCTAATTTCAAATAATAGGAACAAAAACCTAACTGAGTATCAAAGAATTACATATTATAAGTCTAATATTATACCATAGAACAACAAAGTAAAAATTCATTAATAGTACTTTACAGAAAATTGTATAGAAAGATAAGTATTATAATTGTAACAAATATGAATCAAACATACCTCTCTTGAGCTTGAGGAGGCAACAAAGAATATCTGGAGAATGGAAAAACATTGAAATTTCTATGCATGCCAGGTTGCGAGAGTGTTCCTCAACCTGCTTGCTTTGATACTGCAGTGACATTTGCAGATGAATGTCATAAAAGCATAGATCTTGTTCACGCCATAAAAGCTCTAAAAGAATTGGTTATTCTTCCAGGATACAAGAAATTATACATTACAAAAGTTCAGACCTTGTTCAAGCCATAAAACCTCTAAAAATATTGTTCAATCTCCCAGGTTACAAAAAATTATACATCAAGAGCAACCACTCCTTTTGATGAGTCAATACAACAAAAAAGGAAAAAAAAAAAGACCATTGCCAAGAAAACTACACACTAAATCAAACTCAACTAAACCAAAAATAACAAATCCTCAAACTTCCAGTTTTGTTTACCGTATGCTAGGAGCTTCAATACCATCCTCACGATTATGCGCATGAAATAAGTACAATATTAATTCGATAAGTTAGCAGTTAATAATGTCAAATCCCCAAAGGCCATAATAAACAGATAAGTACCACCACTATTAGACCGTACATATTAATTAATAGAGGAAAAACCATGTAAACCTTTCTTTTTATTTCGTAGTGGCCAAATATGTGAATCTATCTACCTAATTCTCTTTATCATCAAACCATATGGCCTGGCCTCAACAAATAATCTCAGCGTGAAAAACAACATATGGAAAAAAAAAAGGACCAGTAGCAGAGAGAGCACGGACACTGACGTATTACTGTTGGATCCTTAAGATAACCCCTGACTGATTGGCACCATCAGAATAACAGATGCACTTCGGACACCGTACAAAAAGTCGACTTTCAGTCATATGCTCCCTAACTAATATTATCCAATAAGAAACACAATCTGCTCGGTACTTTCAGTAACAGGAAATCAAATATATATTGATTAAGCTATGGTTGTCAACAAATAGTCAAAAGATCATTAAAAAACAAGAATATAAAATATAAAAAAACCGTTCTTTCTTAGCATGTTAGAATGAAACACTCTGCTTCAGATGGCTGAGATTTGCAAATGATGGAGTGGTTAAAAAGAATAAGTTATCAGCAACTAGAAAATTGAACCTATGACTGAATGGAAATGGAGAATTCTAATTGGCTAAAACCTATATTCCACATGAATACAGGGAATTATTTTAATCAATGACGCACCCGTGTATTCAGATTTAATAATTACCTTGTGCAATGCTCTCTCAAATTCTTCAACAATGACAAGCTAATAATATCATCCCTCTGAATTACGTCATCGTCTCTTGCAAACACAATATAAAGGATTAAAATTGACAGAACAAGAAGTTCAAAAGTAAACCATAATTGTGGCATTCAAAACCAATTTAAGAAAAATGATTATATTGATCCATATATAATATGTTACATAAATGAGTTTCAACTGAAAAATCCTTAACTGGGGGAGTACAATATGTCAGACGTTGCCATGCAAGCAGTGTCAAAGACAAGTTCTTATGGAACAGAAGAGCCGAAGAAGAAAAGTCAGTTTGCACAAATTTGATTCACATGCAGAGGTATTGAATTGAATTCCACCCAATTTTCCAATGGTGCCTGCTAAAAAACAGCACGATTTTCAAAACGATGTTTGTAATCCTTACACCTCAACTATGTTGTCTGAGACTACAGAAAAAACCAATGAAGAATAAAGCTTCTAACGCTGGTCACTACTATTAGCCAAATAAACCACCACCAGTGCCTAATTCTCCTTGTTGCAACTCTTTTCTTCGTTGCTCTTCTAAGGGATCGGGACTCTTCAACACTCTTCGCATGCGCCTGAAACCCCATTAAAAACTATTAATTGACTTGAAAAATCCCAAAGATTCATGATAAAGAATTTCATATTGACGATTATAACCTTTCTTGTGCATGCTGAGCAGGAAAAGTAGGCATAAATTCTTTACACTTGGGAAGAGGAACTTCACGAAACCATTCATGGTTGAGAGCCAAATCAGCAGTAATCCGCTGCACGATTACCACATACACAATTAGGGATTGTATTGACAAGAAATTTAATCACTAAAGAAAATGTACAGGTATATAAACTGTAATATACCTTCTCAGGATCATAAGTTAAAAGCTTGGTTAACAGGTCAAATCCAGCTTCAGAAAGTACTGGTGATCCAGTAAAAGAAGTGGCAGGAAATTTCCTACGCAAAGGATTGTACCTGAAATGGAATATATCACTAATTAGTAGAAACATAGCATTCTTGTAATGTAACTGAAACTGTCACCCATGGAGGCCAGAAAGCCAGAACAGAATCACCCATAGCTGGAAGCCTGGGGAAACAGCGACAAAGAAGAAACTAAGAATATTGCAGTCAACTGAGATAAATATTGAATGTGAAAGATATAGAGACTTACTGATGGTTGACACCATGCGAAATGTCCTCATTTGGTTTCCCAAGGATCTTATATATCTGCAGTTATTTAAGATTCAAAAGAAACTTATCAGTCCAAGTCTCAGTTAATTGGTATAGATCTACTCAGAACTTCTGAGAAATCATTAAACAGTGTCAGTTAATACTATCTAGCTCTTATCATCAAATTCAGTCATCCATTCAGAATCTGTAGTAAATAATTAACCAAAGAATGATATTGACCTTTACCTTGTTAAGTTGATCCAACTCTGTTTTCCCATTGAACAAAGGTTCTTTTGATAACAGCTCAGCCATAATACATCCCAACGACCACATATCAATTGCCGTTGAATATTGTTTGGCTCCCAAAAGAAGTTCCGGAGCCCTGCAAGTGAACTTAGAATTCAATTATCCTTCGAACCTAAGAAAATGTGAGTTCACATTATATATATATATATATATATATATATGTAAGTTACTGGAAGAACATAATATCAAATGCACTGCTACATCAATAACTATGATTTCGACTTTGAAGCATACATATTTACTTCATCATAGAAGTGATAATGGCAATGACCAAAAGATGAAAGATGATGGCAATTGGAATTTGAAACAATTATGAACTGAAGCTAGATAAAATGAGATCCGCAAGAGTAAAGCATGCACACTAACGATGACATAGGATTGTTAAAACGCGTGATAAGTTACTTGAGAAAGCTGTAAATATGTGAATGATAAATGCATGATTGTGGAAAAATTGGACACAAAAAAAGAAAATAACATAAAGGATGAAAGAAAGATGATGTGATAAAGTGATGCTCACCTGTACCACAGAGTAACCACCAATTGAGTATATGGTTTCAACGGGCTTCCATATTGGCGAGCCAAACCAAAGTCACAGATCTTCAACTCACCGCAATTATTTAAAAGCAAATTTGACGTTTTCAGATCCCTGTGGAGCACCCAGTTATCATGAAGATACCTGACACCCTCTAAAAGCTGGAGCATAAGGCATTTAACTTCACTTTGACTGAATGGCTGTTTCATTGTCTCCATCAATCCCTTAAGATCATGCTCCATGTACTCCATAACCATGAAAATACTGCCAAGATTGCTCCCCACCACTACTTCTTTAACATCCACAATATAGGGATGGTTAAAAGAAAGAAGTATGTTTATTTCCCGAAGAGCTGTCAGAGGAAACCCTTCTCTTTCTTTTTCCATCTTGACTTTCTTTAGTGCAACAATTTCTCCAGTCTTCTTATCTCTGGCTCTAAATACAACCCCATAAGTGCCTTCATCTATTTTGTTCAGTCTCTCAAACTCATCTACACTTCTGCATCCCTGGAGCATATTCACTCTCCTTTGTGGGGGAAGTGCAGGCTCCGGTGTCCCACCAGATCGTTCTCGATCCTCTGATTCCGTGTCATAATGGTTAACACTAGCACCATCATAATTGTGGTCCCCACCAATCTCCATGTAGTCATTTTTGTCATCGTTGTCAGGATAACTATCCCTACCAGAAGACCTAATAAGTTCATCAGATCCAGAGGATCTTCCTCTTGTTCTTTCAGAACCTTCTCTTTTGACCTCTCCAATCTCCGGAGTTAATGATTTTCTACATCCCCTCTTCTTCAATTTCTGCAGACCATCATCATCAGGAATTTCACCTTCATCAGCTGGTGAGTCAGCATCATTTGCCCATCGAGAGGATATTATGGTTCGTGTAGGTATGTAGTCATCATTATGTAGTGTCTCTGCTCCATGCGCGGGTAGATCTTCAGGAGGTGGAGAGGATACTTCAATTGGGGATTCCAACACAACATCAGGTGCCATGGTAATCTCAGGAGGCAATGTTTCTGACTTGTGAACCTTAGCATCATCTGCAAGTGAAATCTGTACATCCTCAGCCAGGGAAGGGTTTGAAGATTGGTGATTTGACCTGAGCAAAGTAGGCGAAGGTAAATTAGATTCTAAAACTTTCCTAATCTTAACTGTTCTATTGACTTCCCTATTGTCACTATCCCAGACAATGGGAGAAAACTTTCGCTTCTTACTTTGCACAGGTGATGAGTGATTACAATGTTCTGAATTCTTCACTTCACTCCCTTTATGTACCTGAATTTCCAAATCAACAGCCTCATCAGAACCATCACTAGACAGCTCCCCAGGCTCTCGATCCATGGCCTTAACTGCAAATCTGCACTTCTTAGGATCTCCATCACTGCTTCCCGAATCACTTCTACTATAAGTAGATTGATATCCACCATTAGTCATCGCTCTCTCCCTCTCCTTAACATCCCTCTGTCTAACTCTACCTCTATAATCTTGACTATTACGAACCCGCATATGACCCCTCTCGTAATACCTATCCCTGTTCCTAAATTGACCATAATCCCCCTTAGAATACTCAATTTCCTTCCTCGAACCCTCAAAATCTGACTCACGGCCCCTGTACTCATTGTCTCTATAACCATCATGTCTTCCAGCCGCCATAATTCTACGAGCGCTTGGCCGGACTTATCTAATCGGTTCTCGAACGAATACCCTAAAGCTGACTTCTTGCGATCAAACTCCAACAACTTTTTCGAATAAAAAGTTTAACCCTAATTTCACACAACTAAAGAAGATTTTTGTATGGGTGAATTCGAATATCGATCCGTAAATCTAAATCCAAATATAAAAACAAATCTAACAATCATTAATCATCTCTTATCAATTATTTTACGAATAGAAAATATAGCCCTAAAATTGAATAAAAAGGCAAAAAGAGATAGGCGTCACTCGTTTTTCAACGATCAAACCGAACCACGACAATGGCTTTTAGAGAGATAAACTGCGTGTCTCAATCGCGTTGAGAGAAAAGGAAGATTCGGAGAATTTTCTAATTCATTTTATCGTTTAATGTATTATCTGCTTATGGTAACAAACCAGGACGGTTTACTTGTGGATGGATAGACAAATTTGGCTCTTATTAAGCACATGTTCTCTTTGTTCATTTCAGGCCATTTTCAATTTTTCGTTTTTGAAAATACCGAAAACGCGTATGCTTTATCTATTTTGATAAACGAATTTCCAAAAACGAGTTTAAAATTTACAAAGAAAACGAAATATGCCAAAAAAAAGTCGTTTCGATTGTTTTCAGTTAAAACCAAGCCAAAACTTCATTTTTTTAATTTTGAAAATGATTTTTCAAAAAAGTCAAAAAGAATGCATTTTCAGCAATATCAAAATGGACACTCAAAACACAAAATCCAAAATGAATTCAAAACTAAAAATCGAAACACGAAAAAACAACCCATTAAATAGTCCAAATTCAAATTATATATATATATATATATATATATACACACACTAAAAGTTCAAAATATTTTTTCAAAAATTAATTACTTTTTTAAATAATGAGCACCAAAGTTTATGACACTGCATGCCCAAATGATCATGATATGTAATGAGGGCTTCCGACATTGATGCAATGATTCACAAATGCGAGGGTTTGGTGGTGACTGCATGCGCAAAATCTAATTGGGTAAATGATCTAGACCATAGTATGTAGAAGCTTTTAGCACTCGGGGAAGCTCTTCGAATGGAGAAGTAATATCTATTCTCGGCTTCAACCTAAGTTCATTGTCTTCAACGATCTACATGAATAACAAACTAAGACTTAATCCTTACCACAAAAAATGTTCAAACGAAAGATAACACTTAATGAAAAAATCATCAGTAATTTTACAAATCATGAGATTTACAACATAAGAAAATATTTGTTTATTATAGTATTAGCACTGACAAGCTCCTCTATGGATATTCTTCTTGTTTATGTGAGTCAAATCGATCTTTCAACTATTACCTACAAGTAGATATTATAGGTTAAGCCGTAATATCTTCTTACAACATTAATAAATTGAATGAATAAGAAACAAGCAAAGAAAATACATACATTTATAGTGATTCACATATAAGATCCACGTCCACTTTATCACTGCATGTTTTAACTATAATGCAAAATAAATATTTACCTTCTCTCACACAAAAATCTTTAGAAACCTATATATAGTAGGAATATTAGCACAATCTAATAAGTATACACGTGTCACTATATTGATACTACTAAAAAGTGTTCTATTTGCTCGTAGCTCTCGCTTGATACCAGTTAAACAAATCTTGGTTATCATTTTCCAACACAATCGAGGGGATAAATGCACAATATGATTGGGTTCCAAACTAAAAAGACATGTAGTTAGGTGCTGAACAAATGTATGTTTCAAAGAAACATGGTTCAAGAGGTCTCGTTTCATATGATTTTGGTTTCTCTTTCGAAAGAGGATTAAACTGCTTGTACACACAAAGCGTACACCATAATTAACACATTCCTATGTGTAAAAATCTAACGGTTGATTGAAAAATGTGTTGTCGAGATTAATGTACCAAAATCTGCTAACTAACATGGATGTAAATCAATGTGTCAATCTTTATTTATATGTATCATGGTTCTCCAGAAAAATAGGTCAAAAAGACACTTAATCGCCACTTTTAAGCCGTTTCTTTTTTTCTTACGTAACAGTGTTCAGTTCAGCCTAATCCACGTCACCAAACATGTAAGAAGCTTACATCATCTCCAATTGTATTATGATAAATGTTATTTATGCATAAGGAGTTGCATAATAGTTTACATACAAATGGGGTGTCAAAAAAAGAGTGAAAAAGTTATTTGATTGAAAAAAATGTCACCCAAACATATCTCATCACATCATGTATATATAAATTAATAAGTACATGTAGCACAACCGTTGCATTATACATGTCAGAACTTTAGCACCGAAAGTCCCACGAGCAGCATTGCGTGCACTGGAAAGAAAAGGGGAGAGAAAGGAACGAACATTTGCATTAAATATTCAAACAAAACCAGATGAAGAAGTTGGAAGACTTACCATGATTAGCCAATTGTAATCGCGCAATATTGTCTGCTCTCTATTTGCTGTTATAAATGAAATTCTCCCGAGAAAGACATAGCTAAATTACATCCTTGCCGACCATACTAATGAGCTCTCCCTTTGCCGCTTCCATTACTACTTTAAAGTCTATCTGTTGATACCTTCCCCTGAAATCCAGCCAGAAAATTTGAGTTCATATAAACGACTAGACAATATAATCCACACGATGTCAGCTTATTTTTTAATCTATGATCCAATGATCCCTACAATACATGCATTAGTGTCGACCTCTGAGAGAGATCCCATATAAAGAGCAGTCGACCCTAAGAGTGGTGTTCTGGAAAAATGTTCCATCTTTGACACCATTTCTCGATTTTAAAGAATCATTTAAACCCTCTACTTCATGCAAAGATAATATCACAGCATTGCGTTTTTCATGTTAAAAGCAAATCTAGGTTACACTCAAAATTATAAATGATGTTAGTGTTCACAACAAGAAAATATTAAGGACCATTGATCAAACCATGTACTAATTTTGTTGCCACATTACCAAAAATGGGTTCTTGACCAAACAGCAGCAGGAAAGGCTGGGCTAGCGAGTCCATGCAGTATCCTTGCAATTGCTCGGGGGGTAAATTTCGCTTGTGAATTACTCTGAAGAAAGACCTAAGGCATCAAAAGAGGATAAAAATTTTACAATTTTGGTCAATTTCTATTTAGCAAGAAACAAGTTGTAACCTTTGAAAATTTGTACCTTTATATCAGCCCGCAAAAATGGACTGCAAATAAAAATGATGTTTTAATTAGTACAATCAAATAATACCTGGAGAGATTAAAATACTTATTGCAATATATATACATAGGCAACCCACACTTTCATATTTATAAACGCTAGTCGAGGCACAGCAGGAATATTAGATTACAAATTATTTTGTGTTGTTCATTATTAATGCTCAATGAAAAATAGAGCTCAGCAATAGATCCCAGCTATATATTATGCAATGAAAGCCTATCTTTTTGCTGTTGCCTTGTTGGAGCATGTTTGCCCAAGCTTAAACGGTTCACTCGTAACTCTCGTAAGGTTTAGAAAAATTGAAAAAAAATGCAAGTTACTTATTTTAATCAGTAGTTACTATCAAAATAAATAGTTTGGAAACTTGAGTAGCTCTTATTTATTTTTAAGCCCAAGCAAATGAGCTCCAACAATAAGTTCACTGTGAATTGTGTATTTATAGAACAAACATTTCAACCTGTTTTGACCCATCTGATTAGGAACATCAGCATCATCATCCCCGTTAAAGTACTGTTGAATCTTCCTTTGCAAGCAAGAAGTATGTTGGTTTTCTTGGCAGCTGTGCACTTTATCACACACTTCTGCAGCAAAAACAGCCGCATTAAACATTGCATCTATCTTCCGCACCTACGTCAATCAAAGTCAATATGCATGTTATTACGTGCTTGTTTTAAACATCGAGTCCCACTGAATGCGTGGATAATAAGTTGGATAAAAAGTATGTTTGACCGGTTTAAATTATAATATAAGTTTTACCAAACATGAAGAAACTACAAAAAATAATGACATAAAGGAAAGCCAATCACCTTACTGGTCTCGATCTCCAATAACCACTTTGTAAGGCTTGTTGCCAAAGAACAGATATCTTCCGGGACATTAATAATGGTATAACAATAGGCTGGATCCTTCAAATCATATGTGATTTCCCCCTTCAACTAATGCAAGCAATACAGAAAATTCTGCGAGTTAGTAAATTCATAATCAATCGGAGAATACAACACGGTTCTTTTCCCAATTAGTTTAATGAGTATAATACAATTAAGTGATTGGGACCCTGCCAAACATTATACTACCATAATTTTCATTGAACTTCAACTTATAAAATGCAAAATATTGAAGCAGCATTGCAATTTTAAATCATATTCCGTTAATGTCAGAGAAAAATAATTAGAAGCTAGAATTTTTGGAAATTGACAGAGTATGGCATACATCATGTTCTAAAGACAGCAAAAGTTGGAAGAGAGATCTTATGGTTCTTAATACAACCAAAAACACAAGCAACTTTTTGCTTCGATAACTTCTTTTCTTACATTTGAGTAAAAAGGTTACTTATCATAAAAGCACCTTAATCTTACTGTCAAAAGTAGCTTATCTAACTTAATCCAATAAGAAATTAATTATTTTAAGACTTATTTATTTTGCTTATAAGAAAACATTTTAAGCTTAGCTAAACATGCTCTATCTGTCTAACCTCCTACTATACAAGTTCTACCTCTTCAATCAAATCATGAACAGGGATAAAAACTTGACCTTCAACTTCAAATGGATTAAAGGGAAGAGAAATAACTTCATAGAGCTTCATATGAATAGATAGTTCAACAAGTGGCTAGTAGAAATGTGTTTGAAAGAACAGAAATCTCGCAAAATCTTATTCCAAATTGAAATTTGAAAAGCTTGGACGAGTCAAAACATTCTCACCTTTAGACTCTGCAGGTGATTTGTAAGGTCAATAGACTGCATTCTGATGCTATTTGCCACAGATGGTATGTCAAATAGATATTGCCCATCTTTCATTTCAGACCTGAAAAGTTTGTACAGCATAAGCAGGGCAATTAAGAGTTTTAAGAACAAATAACTTCATAGTTCGTGGTAGTATGGAATAAAAAATAATTCTCACTTCTTCAGAATTGCTGCAACCACAATATCTTTAGACACAAAAAGTGCTGGCGAAGTCTGCAGTAAGAGAAATGATTAAAATCTTAAAGCGATGATGATTATCAGAACTTGAAAGAGTAGGATAAGTTTGCATCTGAATTTGTATAACTTTTTAAGCTGCAATCTTGGATAGGACTAGACACTATAATGAAAACTTCTTTTCTTCTTTAATACTATATGGTACTATTCAATCCTCCTTACTAAATATGCCATTATAGTTTAATATATGTCCATAGTCGACATATGAAATTAGAGGAAATTGCATAGAGTTTAATGAGCAAAAAGACTTTGACAAGAGATTTTGAAGACAATACTTAAATGATATACATGTGGCCCTATCTAACAATTTAAGCTTTTGGATCAAATGGTTCAACATGGTATCAGAGCACGCAAATGTCCTAGGTTCAAGTTGCACCATCACTCATTTAAATAAATTATGCACGTGATAGGCTTTGACGGGAAAAAATGAACCCCGTCAACACGTGAAGAGGCTTGTTGAAAATCTAACAATTTAAACATTTAGATCAAGTAATTCAATGGAGAACAACGACGTAAACTAAACGTCCAAAGAATAGAAATTTATCCACCATAAAAAACATAACGCACCTTATGGAAATTTATAGTACATGTTACATTTATCTGGGGAAGCAATTGAAGGTATTGCACTTCACCCAACTCCAACTGTGTCAAAATAGTTAGCATCACCTACAAGGCAAGAAAAATCAATAGTTTAACATCATGAGGCAAAATATCTAGATATAAGAAATCATTTATGATTTTATATCATAATTTCAATAATATACAAACTGAAACAATAACAAACTACTTAGGTTGATAATCAAAGTTTAAATTTTTGACAGGAAGATGAAGGCTTGTAAGGAAGCACACAAACTTTATTCAAAAGCAGCAACTTAGACCGACCTCTTCTTTCATATCAAATTTACGAGATGTTGTTTCTTTGATTAACGAACAAGTATCATTGGCTGCGGTTCTGTTGCTCATAAAAACATGAGAGAGTAACAAATTTACAGCATATGCATCTACGCCATCACTGAAAAAAATAACGTTTTTAGCAAATTTGTATCTTCAATCCCAAAAATGGGAGGCTAGATAGAAATGGCATTTATGTTACCTGTACATCAAACTCCGAAGCTTGAAGTATGTGACATCATCAAAAAGCAGATGGCAATAAGAAAATCTACCATCACGTCCAGCACGACCTATCTCCTGCATGAATTATTTAATATTTTTAAGTCTACAATTTATTTTATTTTTATTTTTTCGTGGTTGGGGAGGGGAAGGACACACCTAATGAAACCGCTAATAAATGGGAATAAATTAAAAAAAGAAATTTCACCTGTACATACTCTTCCAAGCTTTCGGGTAAGCTATAGTGAATTACCTGAAACAATGGCATTTTAGAGCTTTAGAAGTCCATAAATGAATGCCACAAAGAAGACAAATGCATAAATTCAAACTCATTAAAAGATTCATGAATACATTCCTTCAGGGTGATTTCTTAGGAGCAAGATGCAAATTAAATGTTATTGTTATCCTCTGAAATATTTTAAGACCAATTAATTGTGAATGTTTAATAAAAATTAAATAAATGATATGAAATATGAACACAAGGTTTTCTTACAGCTCCAACATCACTTTTGTCAAGTCCCATGCCAAATGCCACAGTTGCAACCACCTTTGAGAACAAAAGAATGCACGTCAGTGTTACCCAAGATTTTAATTTCCACAGTGCATCAAGGAATTAATCACACCTGTGAACTTATACAAATATATATATATATATAAAATGATCCCAATAACTTCCTTACCACTCTTATCCTATTAGAACAAAACAATTCCTGAATCCGGTTCCTATCTTTAGCAGGAATGGCACTGTGGTAACTCTGAGAAACATACAGAACTTCATCAATATTTCCAATAAAAAAACAAAGAACTGCAGTAAGAGAACATAAAGCTTGCATCATTCAAATAAACTGAGATTACAAATGTTATACAAACCTTAGCTGAGATGTTGTTATCACATAGATATTTGCTTATCATGTCAGTTTCAGACTGCACCAAATTGTAGGACACAAAGTTACTACAAGTCAAAATCACAATAGTAAAGAGAGAGTAATCTGGTCAAGTTTATGTATTCATCATTTTTAGAAGAATTAAACCATAGTATACCTGAAATTTACAATAAATAATGAGGCTTTTGATATCCAAAAAGGGAGAAGACTTGAGCAATGCCACCAAATCTTTCATCCTGACATTGTAAATAGAATATTGAGATATTAAAATTCAAAACAAGAAAATTGACAAAGTGTGTGTGTGTACACTCACCTATTCCTGCTCATAGTCACCGATAAATGCAGATTATCCCTTAGTTGGGCTGACTGAATGAGATTTGAGGGAGTAATCTCTAAAGCGTGCATTATGTCTTGCAAAGTTTTGGTTGTTGCAGTTGCAGTCATAGCTAGAATGCATCCAGCATTAAGCCTCCCACATAGCAAGGAGGCTCTAAGCCTCATATATGAAGGTCGAAAATTATGTGACCTGTCAAAAATATTAGGTTTCAGAAATTTTGAAACTTCATACAGTGATAATGAGTTTGGCATACTGCGGTCGTAGTGAAGGAAACTCCTAAGATCCAATTCACAAGCTGATAAAACTGGGAAGAAAATAATCCTACAAATGCTCACCATTCAGAAACACAGTGGGCTTCATCAACAACCACGAGAGATACTAGTTGACTGCCAGAAAATATGGATAGGAATTCTGCATTCAGAAACCTCTCTGGTGAAACAAAAAGAATCTGAACATGAACCGAGAAAATTTCTTAGTGTTTAGGTACATATCTAAAGGATAAAGTGAGTGCTTATCACATTTCAACAAATAATACATCAAAAGATCCACAATGGTGTGAAATGGTCTTAAACAGAACCAATTGACTTAGATGCATTTACATAAAGATGAAAAAAAACCGTTTAGTTTGAAGTTTATGTTGCAATCAAGGACTTGAGTTAACCTTTATTGCCCCTTCTTGTAGTAACCTGAGGGTTTTTGCAGCCTCCTCGGGCGTCTGAAACAGCCATCAAGAAACATCAAGTTTATAAAAACAATCATAGAGGGGCAAAAATGCATACGTATTCATCGACGCTGAGAGAGAAAATACCTGGCTGCTACACAAAAGGCCACCCGGAATTGCAGGAGGCAGCTGTTTAAGTTGATCGATCATCAAAGCCACTAAAGGACTCACCACAAGGGTGACTCCGGGCAAGATCAATGCAGGCAACTGATAACACAGCGACTTGCCAGAACCCGTTGGCAAAACCAGCATTGTTGATTTCCCAGAGAGCACCATCTTTATTGCCTCCAACTGACCATTCCTAAATGAATTATACCCGTGTGTGAACTTTAATAACTTCTCCAAATTTCCATCAGAGGCCTCATTTCGTACACTTATCACAGCCTCCTCAATCGATTCACTATCAAAATCCATACTTTCCTCTCTCTTTCCAATCTCCAAAACCAAACCCTCTTCATCAAGAATCTCACCACTTTCCTTTCCTTCATTTCCAACTCTCAATTTCTTTTTAAAATATCTGGAAAATTTTCTACGCCCACTATATGCACTAAAGCTCTTTCTTTTATTCTTGAAGGCAAACTTTTTCCTCCCATAGCCATTTATATTAAGCTTCACAAAATTACCTTCACTAACACGTTTAGGCTTGTTCACATTCATTGCGGAAGAAACATTAAAACCAATCAAATTAAGATGTTTCCTCACCTTTTCGGAAGAAATTCCTAGGCTAACAGCTTCATTTTTCGCTTCTCGCAGGTCAGCATTTTGCACATGAATTTCACTTTTAGTTTCAGTTGGAAAATCCTTTTCACTGGGCTCAAAAATGAGATTTTTATTCTGGGATTTATTGGAAAACGATGCGAATTTCGACAAGCAATGGCTGCCGGGTAAAAGAGTATCAGAGGCATTATGGTAATTTTGGTGGTATGTTGAAGTATGGATTTGAAAAGGTAAATCGGAGAAATTTGGTGGAGGGATCTGGGGATGGATTCGAAATGAGTCTATGATGGGAGGTTTTGGGTCGGGTTCTGTGATGGGTTTTAAGTTTTTGGCGGAGAGTTTGAGTTTTAAAACGGGCCGGGAACTGGTGGGGTCGGCGGCTTTAATTTTGGTTCTTGATCGGGTGGTAGATAGACAGGTGGGTCGCGGTGGTCGCACTGCCGGAAGAGGAGGCGTAGGTGACGGATGTGGTGAGTGACGCGGCGGCGTGGCGGAGATATGAGAGCCGTCGGAATCGGAGTCGGAATCCATGGCGATAATTAAGATCTAGAGTGTGTGCGCGTTCGCGCCGGCAAGGGTATAGTAGTTTTTTTTTTGTACTTTCCCGCCTCTTTTGTGTTGTAAGGTTTTAACAGGTTAATCGCCCAGCTTAACACTTAATAACTGAACTTAAAAATATACCTATATGATCACTGAATCGTGCACCATGTTACACATCCATCACTCATGTAGAAAAATTCATTAGATTCAACAAACAGCATTGACTTGAGTGATAGATGAATTAAATATCTCAAATCAACTTCTATGAAAGAAGAAACAAAAAAAAAAATGAAGAGAAAAAAAAAAGTAACAAAATTAGAGACCTATGAATCGAAAGAAAAAATAGAACTGTTGTTGATGTCCATTCTAAAATAAATGGAGACATTAATCTTCAACTGAAAATTTCACTACCCAGATAGAGGATATACAATGCTAAATTGGCTCTAAATGATTTATGTAGTCAATAAATTCCTGACTAGCATATTCCCTTTATCGGCAACTACCGTTTCATTTACTTGAATTACCGGATGGTTCAGTTCATTGGCCATTTCTTGTTACTATTTTCAGTCTTTTCGTTGTTGTGCTTCAATGGTTACACTGAACTATGACAAACACTACTATTTAATAATTGAACTTGAAAATGTATCTTAATGATCACTAAACTATATATAGTGTAACCCATCAATCACCAAGTTAACGTTGTTTATTAAACCTAACAAAATTTTCAACTTGAGTGATGGACGCGTAGCATGATACAGACCATATAGATACCTTTTTAAGTTTAGTTAAAAAACAATAATACTTGAAAAAGTTCAGTGACCATTAAAATACATTTTTAAATTTAGTTATTAAGCAGCAACACTTGACAAAGTTTAATAATTAACCCTTCTTTTTGCTATTTAGGGTGAAGTAGGGACTTTTTGGTCGCTGTGGGTAAAATAGGCAAAATAAGTTGAGTTGATTAGTTAGTTTAAAAGATTATGTCAAATTCATGACTAATCTACCTAGGTTTTGATAACTAGTCTCGAGTTTGTGTAAAGGAAAAAGGTTGCGATAGATTAAGCCTCTCTTTTGACGATTTTTTTTAGCTTGTAGGATTGATGATGTGCACTGTTTCATACCAATCTTCATGCTCATTTTCATGTCACAGTTCGAGCCACATTTCTGTCCACGTTTAGTAGCAAAACTCAACACAAGATGCTATTGGCCCCCGGCTTCACTCAGGGCAACTTGTGCTGTCTGCGCTTTTGACCATACTTGTAAAATCATCAACATACAGGAAGCTATCGATATAGGATTCTTGTAGTGTGAGGTTCTTGATTTCTGAGCATATTCTTTTGTAAAAGATGAAAATAATTCAGATATATTAGCAATCAAAGCAGCCTCGCAAGCATGGGGAGGAGTATTATTTACTGTTGACACAGCATTTAAACAATCCGACTCAATGCAGATCATCTACTCATGTGCGCAAACTGCAGGCCTTCTAAGATAGCATAACATTCAGCATTTCAGCCAGATATAGTGATATACAGCCATGAAAAAACTTTGAAATGCTTGCTATAACTATACTGTCATGGTCTCAAGCAACTCCAACAACCCCATAGCCATCACCTGCCGCCAGCATTACCGCGTCAACATTCATTTTTAGGGAAAAAAGGCCTTTGCTAGAGCATATTTTAGCAGCGTAAAATGCCCTCAACCAAATTCTAAATGTATGCTGTATAGCAAACATCTGCGGTATAATCACCAAATAGGGAAGAGTCTTGCATGTGAGCTCAATAAAAAGCCTGGCTCATCAATCACATTGCTTAAGTGAGTAATATGCAGTTTCTGATGATGGTACAAGGAAAATACCCAACTCAAAAAGCTACCTATTGTGATTAGATGAAACATTCTAAGATTGCGTAAATTTCCTCTGTTCTGGGATGTGATTTGTCAACAGAGTAAAATTTATGAACTTGGTTATCAACCTCAATCCAACTGCAACCAGGAGTCTTATAAGCATTCTGCTCGTTCAATGATTTCCTCACCTTCCACACTTCATCCCACTTCCCCAACTCCCCATACAAATTAGCCAACATTGCATGATAACCTCCATTATTAGGATTGATCTCGATCAATTTTTTTACTGCAAGTTCAGCAAGGTCGGTGCACCTGTGAATCCTACACCCATTAAGCAAAGAACCCCATACAACCTCGTCAGGTGGAATCCTCATCCCACTCACAACTTCCATAGCCTCTTCGAATTGACCAGCTCGACCTAGAAGATCTACCATGCACCCATAATGCTCAATCTGAGGCTCAATCCCGTACTCCCTAATCATCATTTCATAATAATGACGGCCCTGCTCGACTAACCCTCCATGGGTACAAGCATTTAACAACCCAATAAAAGTCACTCCATCTGGCTTCACTTCATCCCCGTGAAGCAGCATTTCCTCAAAAGCACCAATAGCTCCCTCACTCTGACCATGCAGCGCAAAACAATTAATCATAGAGTTCCAAGAAGTCAAATTCACCTTTTTAGTCCGATCAAAAACCATTCTTGCTATTTTCAAGCTCCCACATTTCCCATACATATCAATCAAAGAATTTGCAAGAAACAAATCCAAACCAAGTGCATACCTATAAATATATGCATGAATGCTTTTGCCAAGCTGCAGCATCCCACAATGCCCACAAGCAGAAAGCGTACAAACCACTGTCACCTGATTAGGCCTATTCCATCCCCCTATCCCCTCCTCAAAAATCATTCTTCTAAAAAACTCAATGGCCTCCGAAAACAACCCATTCTGCATGCACCCTGCAATAATAGAATTCCAAAACGGAGTATCTCTAATACTCTCAGGCATTTCTTCAAAAAGAACAACTGCATGCCCCACTTCCCCAACTCTCGTATACCCTGAAATCATCGCAGTCCATGACACGACATTCCTCTCAGACATTTCATCGAACATTTTTCTCGCGAGAACTATATCAGCACTATATCTTGAATATGCATTCAAAAGCGCCGTTTGCACAACCGTGTATTTCCAAAAACCCAATTTAACAATCTGGGAGTGCAACATTTGAGTCCCATAAGGCTTAACGACTTCCGGGCAAGACTTCAAAACTATAGGGAATATGAATTCATTAGGCTTCGAATAATTTCTTCTCACCATTTTGCGATAAAACGACACAGATGAAGTATGATCGCATAGTGCAGTATATGCAGTAATCATCGCTGTGTAAAGATAAATATTAGGTAATTTGAAGTGGTCGAAAATGTACCGCGCATAGGCTAGATCAGAGAGATTTACTGTGCAAAAACGGAGCAATTTGAATGAGTAGAAATGGGTTTGGCCATGGCCGAGAGCGATGAGATGAGCTTGAAGTTGTTTGAGGTGACTAAGGTTGTCGCATTTGTCGAGGATTGAGAGCACGTGCTTGTTCAAGCTGGTGGCGGGAAACATGTTCTGTATGCTCACTAAAACACATTTTGATCATTTGTTCACTTATAGCGTGGATTCATTTGCTGGATTGTTTGGCCAAGTTGAGAATTAGGTTAAATTAACTTATAAGTCACTATGTTTTAAAATTACTTTATTTTACTATGAAAAATTATTTTTTGTATCATATCGCTATTTCACAGTCTAATGAAATTCATCTTCACTGAAATTACAACCCTAGTGTCAAGGACCGCAACTTCATCTAAGTCCCTTGACACACACATTGTAAATATTTTAATTCATTTTGTAA